>CAEFZY010009936.1:0-12358 GCA_903066815.1 Brachyrhaphis roseni | reverse complement strand
TAATTTTTTTTTTTCAATCTAACTGATATCATAATGATAATGGTAGTATGAAGGGGGAAAATGTTATGAGGCTAAAATAGAAAAAAAAGCTACAATTTCAACTGTGAAATGCTTAGGGGTTGTGGAGAATATAAGAATTGTTACATGATCTTTGTTGAATGTTGTACTTACTTATAATCATAGGTTTACTTTGTAGTGACATGTAAATGACAAGTGCGGTATCTGCTCCGTTTCAGCATACCAACCCACTCTTTTCATGGTAGTCTCTGAGTTCGATCTACGTCCCATTACTATATAAGGCAGAGGGATGCAACTACGGAATGTTGTTGAGCAAAACAGACTAACGTGAAATAAACCATGATCACGTAGGTCGATGGAGCGGAAAACAGCTGGACAAAGAGGGAGTGGTTTTTTTTTTAATATAACAGTTTGTACACACAAAAAGACCTCCGATCTCACTGGAATTGCCACTGCGCGTTTTGATGTGTAAGTGGCTCTTCAAGATATATCTTGTGTATTTATTAAAGATTAGTTGATTTTAACTAATCAACTCTTCTGGAATCTCCTGCATTAACGAGTCTGAGCCGCAGACGCCTGAGTCTCCGACGGGGTGTAGCAGATAACTCAGTGATCTGAGAAGTAAATATCAATTTATTTGTGAAATGAAAAAAAAAAGCCAAATAATAATAATCTGACCCACAGAACTTGACACAGAAAAATATTTCTACAGTGCACGAATAGAGATAAGCAAAATGTTCATCGAAGCTGCTTATCATTAAACAAGTCTCATCAAGTCTGCATCACTGCTTGGCTGGTAATATTGCCTCCTCTGCTAACAAGCAAATAATTCACTTTACAGCCTTCTTCCAGTGCTATGTAAACAGCAAATGAAAAGGATGCTCTCTAATGGTTTTACTTTAAAAACTCCAACACAAAAAACCACACACTGCCTAAATGCAAACTGTCGCTCCCATGGGCCTCATCAATTGTGGAAAACAAGAGCAGGCGCTAAATAAACACAGGCTGATACAACGTCAGGTTAGCCACAATTATGCTTACATTATTAGTACTGAAACGCACAGAAGCATATTTTGCTGATTAACATGCCCTCCAAATTTTTTTCACATTTTTAAAACACCAACCAAACAAGCATGCATCATAATTACCCAAATTAATTCCCACAAGTACCACATCATCATCAACACCAGCTTTTGTTCACGCTTGATTACTTTTATATGTAGTGATAGCTACCCGGTGTTTAACATCTTTCTGTCTCACATACACACTCTGATTTAGCAGGCATACCAGAAAACCTCCACGAGATGATGGCTTTCATCTGTAATAAGAACAAGGCAGGACACTGAGCTCCAGTGTTGTAATCAATAAACATTATCGTGAGTTCTTACCTTTCTAGTCGTGTGTGAGCTCTGTTTTGATTTTGATGATTTATTCTACACAGATCCACCATAATGACTTATACGACCCACAGAGAAACAGAGAAAGACATCCATGGCAATGTTGTTTTCTCAAAGCAGTTTGAGAAAACAAAAATATTCAAACTTCTTTGTAGGCTGTTATTTAGGATAAAAGCCAAGAGATTATATTTCTTGCATTTTGGCATGCTTTTTAAATTAATACAGTTAGAGCTTACAAATACCTATGCGTAGGGATGAATGTGGGGAAGGTTGAAGCTTGTATATCTGAGTAGATTTGTTTAAACTGGCTGGTTTTCTAGTCCAACTAACCTTGAAGCATGGTTTACACATTTTTGACCCCATTCCAAAGGCTTAATATTAGACTGATTCATCCACTCCAAAACCAGTTTTGACATATGCTTGTGATCATTGTCCTCTTGAAACACATGCTGGCTGTGAAATATAATCCTGTCACAATGCTACCATAACCATGCTTGAGATTTGGTGCAGCAGTTTTAGGTTTGAAAGCCTCACTTTGATTTCTCGTCATTGTTGCTTCCATCCGAGGATAAAAGTTTTAAGGTCAGATTGCTGAAATTTGGAAACAGCTTAATGTTCTAATACAATCATCCTAAACACACATCAAAACTAGTTTTGATGTGTGTAAAACAGGTCAACACTATGTTTCTTCAGTGGTCTTCCCAAAACCAAATCAAATCTATTAATTATTTGTAGCATTATTGCCTTGCAGCAAAAGGGTCCTGAGTTTGAATCCAGGCCTGGAGTCTTTCTGGCAAATAAAGACTCCAGGCCTCCTAAAGGCAAATATTAAACTCAGTTCATAACACACCCATAACCTAGAAGTCATACAGTTTACGACTGCTCGTCATTTGTCCATTTTAGCCCCCCTTTGCCAGCACATTTTTAAGATTTGACTATCAGGAGTCTCAGTTCATGTCAAATGGGTCCAAACTTTTTAACTTATACAATATTCTGCTTTTATGTTTTACATTGCAAAGTGCTGTAGTGTGTGAAATGAACTGCCTCTACAACAACATCTCTTACAAAATGATTTCTTCTCCGGGGAATGAAGAGAATGCATTATGCAGCAAAGAATTCAATTAGAAACTCAAAACAATAATGAAAAAGCAGTATCTTGATTTCGGTAAAACCAAATGTAGAACTGAATCTCAGAGCTTAGACATCTTTTTTAAATTCCCAGCTAGTAACATTTTCAGTGCCACGCACCTGCTCAAAAAGCTTACTTTTAATTTCCCTCTCTGACAATCTCTTTTACTGTCATACCAACAGCTAGCTCAGTGGAAAAATCAAGTTCTCAGAACCTTTATTGCTGTTTATAATTTACGTTTAATGTTTAATGGTTATTTTGCAGCAATTTATCCAGTTCTAGATATGTTTTTTTCTCTTCTGAGATAATAAACATAATGTGCAATGTTTATATACCAATAAACTTACACAATGCACACATAAAGTCACTTAAAAGCTGATTTGAGTAATCTAAACACCAATGTTGGCATGCAGTTTTCATCTGCATTAAGGATTTAATTTGCTATATAGCTCTGGCCCAAATCAGATAAATTGAGATAAAATGCATCTTTGTTAAAAGGAAGGACTGGTTCTGCAAAAGAAAACAAACATTCTCAATGAATGTTAAATAATTGTCACATAAACCTAATAACTAGTTTGCTGTTCTTGGCCACAACACGTTTTTTAGATAATTAGCTTTAAGTCTTTTACAAAAGTACTGAGATGTTTTGGTTCATTATTTTTTGTAGAATTGTTTTAATTCAGCCTTATTGGAGGGTTGTTAAGCATGAACCACCTGTTTCAGCGTATGTCAGAGGATCTCAGCTTGATTCAAATTTCAATTTAAACTAGGCCACAACCAAACCTTATTTTTGTGTTTTTTATGTCAAACATAAGTGGTATGCCAATGATGATAATATGTCAGGATTCTCTGGAGAAAAGCAGAATCTACAGTTACATCAATCATGAAAGGTTGTCCGGGTCCCCAAGCAATGAACAAACCCCAGAACATCACATTACTACAAGTATCTTTGACGTCTTTCAATATTTTTTTCCCTTCGATACTGTGTTCTAGTTTTTAGCCAACTTTAGCAGGATGGACATTCCAAAGACAAGACTTGGCAGATAATGAGACAAGTGATTTTGGACTGATTTAGATGTTGTTCTTGATTCTTTTGTGACTTTGAGGACAAGTTAATACAGTTTAGGGATAATTTTGGTGGATCAGTTACATGGGAAGGTTAATCATTTTTCAGTTTTTTTCCCCCTCTACTTGTGAATAATGGCTTCTCTGTGATTTGGTGGAGCTAAGGCTTAAAAAGGTTTTGTGACGTCTTCCACAGTGATAGGTCTCCAAGACATTGTTACTCATCAATTCTTACATTTCTTTAGTTGTTGCTGTGTTGCCTTTTGAGATGCCTTTGCCTATGAATGCTGTGTTTTGCTGAGGTGGTGGAGTGTGCACAAACATGAAAACAATGTTTGGCCCATGTTTATTGCAATGAAATGTAGTTAATAAAGAACTTACAGAAAACTGAGGCACTAGCACAAAAAAAAAAAACTGATAGAAGGAGCAAAACAATGGAGCACAGGGAAGCCAGAATGGAGGAAACAGAGAATGGAGAACAGAAGACTCTGGCAAGAAATCTAACAGCTTTTAACTTCTGGGATGCTTGATGAGCGGCATGAGAACCAGGTGTGACTAATCAGAGGAAATGCAAAACAGCTCAAGAACCTAATCATTAATCTGGGTGATTTCACAAATAATCACATTGTAAACACAAAGGGAGCAGAACCAGAAACGAAACACTAAAAACAGGATTTTTTTTTTTGAAAACCAGCACAGTGACCAGAGCACAAGCAAGAACCAAGAAGGTCAACACAAAGAAATAAACCAGGTTGGAACACCCTATGTGACAGTATATATGGCACAAAATAATCAAAGTATAAAAACCAGTGAGAAACAAAAACACAAACTAACACTACAATCTCTGATTCAACTTATTTCTTGGCTCTAATGGTATAACAGTAATCAGACCTGCCTGAGGCCAATGAAATAGAACTCATTAGCCCAAACAATGGGGTTAATCACATTTAATTTGTGAAACAAGCTTGTATAATATAAGGCTAGGTGGGTTTGAATTGTTTATTTTTTTTTCCCTTTATCAAATGAAATCATCATTTGAAAATATCACCTTGCATTTACTCAGCTTATCTATGTCCAATATCAAAATGTAATGATATGAAATATTATAGTGTGACACAAAACAAAACCAGATCCAATCCATATAAAGAAAAATTATTTTTACAGCACTACACTTTTATCTTCTTTCTTGAAGGGATGTTTTACTTCCCAGTGGAATATCTTAATCGCTATCTGAATTTAGTGCCAAGGGATAGTGGGAATACTAACTAAACATGTAAATGTAGGAAATGACATTCAGTCTCATGCTCATAGAGTTGCTGTTGATTTTCTCAAGGGAGAAATCTAAGGATGCCAAACTATCATTGAGGTGTACACTTACTTTTATTTTCACATGATTTACAAACGGTCTGCCAAGTCTTGGGAACACATGTAATCTAGTTTAGTATCATTAGACTTTGACATTGATGGATTACTATATCATACCTATAGTGTTTCTTCAAAGATAGAAAGTTTAAGGTAAACACATTAGCGGTAGACCATATCGGAGGAGTTGTGCACACTTAATGAGGTAGATCTGTTAAGCAAAGATTTCACAAAGTCATTCATTATCAAGTGTAGAAGATTCACATACTGTACAGTTAAATGACAAACTATTTGTTTTCCTATTTCCCTAGCACCCAATACTGACAGTACACATACAGACAGAATAGGCACAAAACCTGTAGCACACAGCAGCGAAGTGTGCCTTAGTTACCATTTGTCTTGTTGATATTGCATCTGTGAGCTCTGCTGTCTTCCCACAATTTCCCCCAGCCTCCATCTCCAGCGCAATCTCTTCCTCTTGTTCTGTCACTTCTACCACTGCTTCTCCTTCCTTTTGTCTCATTTTCATCCTATGATTTTTTTTTTTTTTTGGTCTCATCCTCTCTTCCTTCAAATTCTACCGGTCTGCTCCACTAGCAGGAAGACGTGAATGTGTGTTTCACCAGTCTGCGATGTGTCTGCCACTTTCCAATTAGCTTGTATACCTGCTTCTGGCTGTGTTGAAGATAAGATAGAGCTGATACCACCGGACTACTGTTATCTCTGTTTTTCCCCCTGTCACACACGGACAGTCATATACCTTCACACATCCACACAAACAGACACAAGCACATCCCAGGAAAATGCCAGAGTTGCTTCCTGGGCTACAGATGCATGGGAGAGACAGATATGGTGGGCTAACAAGGGGTAGACAAGTGTTATAATAAATGCATCAGGGACTGTCAGACATTATCAACTTGATGAGCAGCCCACTTGCTTGACAAAAAACATCTGTATTTTCTATACGTCCTCTTGCTGTTAAGCACAAATTTCACTCGTTTCCCCGTCTATTTTATTTTATTTTTTTATGGTTATTTAATTGCCTTGGTTTTACTGTCTCTGAAAAGTCTGATTGTGCACATGCATGTCTGTCTGGAATATGGGATACTATAATACATCTAGTAAGCAGTTAATTACATGGTTCCATACTTTTGCCGCCTTATTTTATACTTTTACCACTTCTGCAGAAACCTGCAAATGGTCTGATTAGCTGATAATACAAACATTTACTTTTATTGTGAAGTTTGTTGTCTAATCCTGATATATTTCGCTTTTTCCTAGCTTTATAGGCTCTATATAAATCCATCCCCCTCATCTTTCCTTTTTGTTGCGGCTATGCAAGCTGCCGTCAGACTGCCTGCCTGCTTGCTTTGTTTGTTTTTCATTGTTCTTACTTTTCCTTCCGGTTTTGATCAATAAAGACCTTAATTTCTTTTTGAAGTCTCAGGTCAGACAGTGCACACACAAGCCACGCCCACCCTCACGTAGCTATCACATACACACACCTTAACTCCCATCACATATTAGCTAATGCAATTGCTGCAGCACTTGCTGTAGACCCCTGTGATCGAACGGAGTATGCTTGAGGGGGAAGCTTGCAATGGCCAAGCGCATTTTGTGTCGCCTGGGTGGAGTGAAGCTGTAGGGGAAACACATACCAATGAAACTGAGACTTAAGTAAGGTTGGAAAAAGTCCTGGTACTCTGAGGGGTACATTTTATAAGAGCTAGTACAGCATACCAGTCTACTTAAAGCACCGGGAAAAAAAAAATAACATCAGAACTCAAACTTTCATTAAAAAAGTTTTATAACATACTCCCTTTTGGCATAATAAACCATGTGAGTTCTGCCTTTTTGCAAAGGACAAAAATTAGCAGCAGGCAACACTGACCTCTTGCAGTTGGGATGCTTGCAGAATACTTTTACCCTACATGCAACACTTCCTCCAGTCATCCATAAACATGAAAAACTGAGGCAATTTTGGAGTTCAGCATTCTTGCTTGTTGACCTTCTGATTAGCTAATAATACAAACTAACTCCCAAAGTTGCTTGAGCACTGTAGTTTGCTTTGATAAGAATGCTTCAAACAATTGAGGGAAAACATCCTAGCTTGAGAAACCACATGGCAAATCCAAATCTAAATTATCCCAAACCTCTCTTTCTGAATTAAGCTCTGTTAATCCCAGAGTTCTTAGAGGAACAAAAACACAGCAATATTTGTAGCAGTCTATGTTCTGACAATGTGTCTAACACAGGCACAGATGGCTGTGAAAAAGAGACTGAAAAATGGTTATTATGGTATAAATACCAAACACCAAACGGCTTTGTTCCAAGACAGAACAAGGAGCAAAGAAAATAACATACCGTATTTTCCGGACTATAAGTCGCTCCAGAGTATAAGTCGCACCAGCCATAAAAATGCATAATAAAGAAGGAAAATACATATATAAGTCGCACCGGAGTATAAGTCGCATTTCTGGGGGATTTCTGTTGGATTTCTGTTGGATTCTGTTGGATTTCTGTTGGATTTCTGGGGGAAATAAATTTCCCCCAGAAATCCAACACCAAGAACAGACATGTCATCTTGAAAGGCAATAAAAATAGAACAGAGGCAACAACAGGCTGAATAATTGTACGGTATGCTAACGTTACATGATAAACAACGAACTGAGAATGTGCCTGGTATGTTAACATAACATATTAATAGTTATTCAGGTAACTATAGCATAAATAACATGCTAACAAGTTTACCGAACCATCCTTGTCTCTCCAAATCACTAAACGCCATGAAATCTTCATCTTCGGTGTCGCTTGTAAACAACTCCGCTAACTCTGAAGGTAGAATAACACAGGCCTAGAGCGCCCTCTTGCGGTTTAGTGTGAAAATAACATGTGATATGATATAATAACAATTTCACACATAAGTCGCGCCGGAGTATAAGTCGCACCCCCGGCCAAACTATGAAAAAAACTGTGACTTATAGTCCAGAAAATACGGTAAATATTGTTGTCAGGACAATAAATGAGGTGCAGCAGTAGTATGAGTAGATATTTCAATTCCGAGAACTGATTATTTAAACAACCTAAAACCTTGACGGGATAATTCTGCAGTCAGTTTAGTTTGCTAAGATCACAATTTCTGGTTTGTAAAACCTCTACCCTATCTGTGAAAATAAAAAAGTGATACTTATTTTATCTTAGAAATATTTCTGAAACCTCCTCTAGTTCTTGTAAGCTTAAAATTGAGTCTCATCCTTGTAGTTGAATGTACACTTCTACCAATGGTGCTTCATTTAAGGATGACTTTTAATGCCTTTATTTTTTATACATGTTTTACCATTTGTCAAGAGTAATTTAAAATGAAAGAAGAACTCATATTAATGGTCTTGATATATCTAAGAAGGTAGACTTAATTAGGACCCTGATCAAGTCTACCTGTGTTTTATCGAGTGTGTTCTGGTTCAAATTTTGCATTTCTGCATCTACAACAAGCACCCTCATCCTTTTTTTTTCATTTCACTTGATGTGCAAGTATTCAGGTGGGGTCACGTTTTTCAGAGTATGTTTAGATGTTTGCTGGTGGCAGAGTGGTGGGTTGTGCAGTGACCCCCCTGACCTACCCACACTGTTGAATAATAAAAGGCTATTCAGACACTGGCAGGGTGACAGCATGAAAGGATCTACCACAGGGACACAGGCAGGAAAGCAGGGAGGGCAGGGGGTTGAAGGGAGTTGTAGCAGACATGGCTGGCTTTGTGGGAGGTAAAGGACTCTTTATTATTTCTCTCAGGGTTCTTTGTAACTCTCCTGCTGCACTCTCCTCGAATTTTCTTATCTCATCTAGTGTTTCGTCCTAGAAGTCCAGTTTCCACATTTCTTCTTCCTCCCTTGGAGCACGTCTGTTTGTTGTCAGCCCAAGCTTAATTTTCCCTCTAGTCCTTATTTATTCCACCCAACCCCCTGCCCCCCTCTTGTTTTTTTCCCTGTTATTCCTTCAAACTTCAACCACATATCTTTTGCTTCTATGTAATCCACTTACTCCTAACAACCTCTCATGTCTGCTTTCTTTATTCCTTGCCACTTTCTCCTCCGCCATCCGTTTTCGCTACCTTCAATTATATGTGCGCCTCTCCTCTCTTTCTCCCTCTCAGCTCCTCCCTTTCTGTCTCATTAGTGATGCTGTCTACTAAGGAGGTGATTAGCCTGCCTCGGCTCTAATTAAAACACAGAAAGGGATCTAAATGAGACCTGTGATTTGTGGGTTTGTGAGTCCATGTGAGCAGATACATGTGTGGACTTCCATTTTACATTGTGCGTGTGCATCTGTAGTGTTGGGCTTCACAGGCACTTTGATTTTATATTGGTAGCCAACTAGTCATAGTTGTAGACTTAAATGTTTAAAAGGAAATGTAATGGTGGGGGCGTGGTTGTTGAAAATGCAAAAGAAACCAGAGAAATGCAGTGAACAAAAACATTTTGGTTTAAGGAAGCCTATTAATATTAGTTTTATTCTCCTTGTACATTGCATTTTTTTTATTCTTCTCTAGGGAGCTAATATTTTTATCAATTAATTAAGAAACAAATCTGCACAACAGGTATCTTCTGTGATGAAGCTGAGCTTAAAAGTTCTCAATATTTTCATAGAAATAGTGATTTATTCTCTTCCCTTGGTCCCCCTCCACCACAACTAAGAGTAGAAAAGAAAAAAAAAAAAAAAAAAAAACAACAACTCTGCTTTCCTAAATTTTGTTCTAATATTTTTTTTCTCCAGATCAATTGCTTGGAGCAAAACATAAAATGACTTTCAATGAAAGTGGATTATATAAATTCTTTATATATGAACTTTGAACTTTTTGTACACAAGATTGTTTTGTAGCCATGAATTATTAGCATAAGAAAACAGCTAAAATATTTTATTTATTTAACAAGTGCCACTAATATTAAATCTATTAATCAGGGTGTGACTGATTAATATTGCTCTACCTGTCCATGTAGAGCAATATTATTTTCCTTTTGCTTTTTCACATTTTGCAATGTTGCAACTACAAAGCTCGATCCATTTCATTTCTACTTGATGTGATAAACCCACATTTCCTGTTTTTCAACACAAAATGTATTGACAATCTGAAGAGCGACATGCATTTGTATTCACTCCCCTTTTCTCTCACCCCAAAACAAGATCCAGTTTAATCAGTTGCCTTCAGAGTTTGCCTAATTAGTATCTAGAGCCAACATGCAGTAAAACCAGCCCCTTGTTCTATGCCATTTGTTTCATGCAAAGGGTATGGGCTCTCGGCTGTTGAGAAACAATTGCTTCCTGAAGGCTGGACAGTGTTGAGGTTTTAAATTTGACCCATTCGCTAATGTTTGCCCATGAAGTATCTAATGTGCCAGCTGTTATCTAATGTTGCCTGTGCTGTAAACAACCGTCCTCCATTGCGACGAGAGAAGTTCTGAACTGATCTGAACGATCTGTTAATCAAATATTTGGAAGCGTGACCAACATCTGCTGAATGTCTTCATTCCCTTCCTCTGCTGCCATTGATAAAACTACAGACAACACAATTCCAAAACAACACAGACAATCTACGTAATCGTTCACAACTTCTCCTTCTGTTTGCTGATTGGACTGGTAGAAAATTTACCAGAGACAATCCAGGTCAGGGCGAACAAGCCCAAACTGTGCTGTCAGCAAGAATATTTTTCTGAGTGGAGTTGCGCAGGAAGGCAATGGCCAACCTAGTTAACTTGGGGTAATGATGCCAAATAGTTTTATGGATGCATTATGTCCTGCGGTGGTAGTGTATACATTCATTGAGAATGAGTCTAACTTAGCTACTTTTGAAATCAAGTAATCATTAAAATAACACTGTTCATTTTTAAAGGATTGATGAGTATGGATTACTTTTTTAAGGTACATGTTAACACTGTCCAAAAGTATGTATTACAATCTAATTTATATAATCTCAGCACAAATACTACAGTTAGAATTACATTTGCATTAATATTGCATGTTTGGTTTCAAATGACATACATAGGTAAAAAGGACTAGATATTAACATGATAGGTTATGTAGAGCTTTAATTATATTTACTTATTTATATTAGTTACATTTTGAAATGACATTTTGTACACTTCCACATCTTGTGAAACACACTGAGTAAGCTCCTTTTCACTTTATCATAAACACAAAAACACCTTTTATTGCCTATGGAGGCACTAAAAGTATTTCCAAAGACCATAGTTTGGAAATACCAAACCATACTTGCATGTACTTGCAGGACATGCAAGTACCTGATTTCCACTTTAGCTATGAACAGAAAAGATAGTGACACTCTTCTCTAGCTTTCCGCAGTAGATTTTTTTTCCAGGTTTTTTACATTTCAAAACTCACCCCTTCTTATTATTTTAACTGCTACATTTGTCTAGGCTTGTTTCCGGTGGATCTGTGTCTTGTGGTAAGAATATCAAAGGCGATGTTGCACTGTGTCAGCGTTTAGACCTTTTCTCACCTTCAAGCACAAACGCCAACGGCCAGAGACACAGACAGCTCACACCCTGACATCTGATCATATCAGGTCTGACTGAAATAGGGCATGAGGCTCACCCTGCTGTGAACACGCACTTTTAAGAGAAGACACACACGTACACATTTTGATGTGTCTTTGCAAGCAGGTTCTCTAGCTTGTAATAAACAGATACCTTTAAAGGTCTTTTGGCTACACGTCCTTTCACAGTAAATCACATTACATTCAGTTATTCGACAACTAAACAGAAAAACTAAAACTTAGTAAAGAACAAGTCTGCATGTGTATGAGGATTATTTTTAAAAGTATATTTAAAATCAAAATAAGCTTTTCAGAAAAACCAAACACGCTGACATGATGTTTTCTAACACAAAGCAATGTTTATTGCAAGATATTTGAAACATAACAGAAGCAGGTGAAGTTTTTCAAAAGATTGGGCATTCATATTTTAAACAGAAACCCCTCAGGTTTTGTAAAACCACTGAACTTAAGTCAAGTTCCACAAGAACATTTTCTTCAGGCTTGTGAAGAGTTGGTGTGATGTCCATGTCTTTACAACAAGTTGTTCCATCACTGTTCATTAGTGCAGTCATGCCATTATCTGAAAAGTCTTTTCTGCCTATTTAAAAATAGGATCCTGTCAAGCATTTAGCTTTACTGAGACAACAAACATTTTAATGCACTGATTTTAAATCTGCAGCAGCTGGAAATTCGCTGCTTAATATCGTCACAGAGGTCTGGTTCTAATATTATGACAACATTAATCCCAATCAGCCCTAATATTTATCTATGACTCTCCAATCATTCCCTTGATTTGAACTTTCTCAAGAATATATATATATATATATATATATATATAT
>CAEFZY010009934.1:0-21421 GCA_903066815.1 Brachyrhaphis roseni | reverse complement strand
ATCAACCAAGCTTTAGTGTATTTGTTGTGTGGCTTTCACTCACACAGTATTTTAAGAGTGGCAGTACTTGATCTTTCAGCAGTGACAGTTATTGTTTAAGAGGGGGAACCACAGTGAGTGTTACACGTCACAAGCAGCTGGTATAAATGACAGCTGTGCTACATTGATGCCACGTTATGGTCTCGTAAAGTGTAGCGTAATGACTGTGATCTGGCTTAAGCACTTCTTCCCATTGGATATTACTATCTTTTGTGATACCGAAAATAGTTTTTTGGATTTGATGTTCATTAGGATAACTAAGTTTAGATTCATATTGTTGAAAATAGTACTGGCATCTTCACAAATGTATACTGTGCAGGCTGCAAAAAAACTCAAATCTGCTTTGTACATTATGCAACATTGACTGGAGGAAAACAGACTTTGTTTAGGAGGAGTCGGAAGAAGATCTGGATTTGAAATTTGGGAAGGGAACAGAACCAAGCAGAGAGACAGAACGAAAATAGATGTCTGGGTCTCTGAAAGTTGGTCAGTTATTATAAAGCCATTGTGGTCAGTGAGTACGTTTATACAGATCCTTCTGAGTCACGCTCAATAAGTCAACCCTTATGGGCCTGGCACTGCCAGCACCCAGTGAAGGAAGAAGCAGAAGAGTACACTGGCACCTGGCACACATCCTTAACCCACCACCTCCTTTTTCTCCTCCTCTTCCTCTAAGACACACACACTTAACTCTAACAGAGTACACGCAGACACTGCCGTCCCATTCACAACCCTCTGCAGGGTGATTCTTGGCCAAACAAGGAGGGAAAAGCCAGGTGGGCGGAAGGGCAGGATGGACGGAATGATGGAGCCAGCAGGAAGAACAAAAGGCTGGTGCATGACTGTAGGCAAAGCACAAAGGGGGGTAATGATGGGTGTGTGTGGAATGATGAATAAGAGAAAGAGAGAGTGAGGCTTTGAGGGGTGTAATGAGCGGGTCAGTGTTGGTTCATGTAGGGCCTGAGCTGGGATATGGAGCCAATTCATATAACTGCAGCTAAAAATAGGTTTCTATGTGTTATAGCTGAGAGACAGTCTGCGCTGCTTGACTTCTCTTCTTATAGGCCACTCATATTACCAGCTAACAGAAAACCACGCTTACATTTCTGCAACTTTCTCATGTCTGATCTTTACATAATTAATAAGCAAAGATTGAGACTTCATGAGTGGCGTTGCTTCTTCATCTAAAAATCACAATTTTGACTCTATTTTTTGGAAGATTTTCTTCTATTTATGTGAATTAGAAGAAATTTCCAGATTGAAATGTACAATAAGAGCAATGGCAATCCAGCTTTACTAAGTCAACCAAAACCACCTCTTTGTTATTTCTAACTCTGCTTACAGCAATTATTGGGAGAGATGTGTGTTTTAAACAAAATTACTAGTGCCATAAGTGTAAGTGAATAGAATTTTTTTAGCCATTTTCTCAGTTGTGAAGGTCAATACCTATTTGGCTTAATTCCATGCCATGAGCTCTTTATTTTCCTATGTTAGACTTTTGTGTCACATCATATTATTTCATAAAAATAAAGATGGCAAACTTGTTATATTTTACACATCTGTTTTTACACTAGAAAAAGACGTTTCAATTGGATTTAAATGGGAAGAAATTAAATGTATTTTTGTGGAACATCGACTTTTGCCACACCTTTGAAACTTGTGTGGCTTTTAATATGCTTTTCACACTGGGACTAACAGTGAGGCATTTTGCAATTTGACTGAATTAGTAATCGCTCCATCATGCCAACTGCTTGTTTAATTTTTTAATGATATTAAAACATTGACCGACAATTTGGGAATTACCTGTGAATCATTTCAGTTCCCCCAAGTGGTCAGATCCTTATTTGGTGAATTAATCAAACAGGAAGTGATGCCATTAGTTTTCCTTTAATTTTCAAGAATCCAGCATGTCAAGGTGAGTCTAGTGTCTAGACAGCGTACTATGAGATCAAGTAATGTTGCCATTGGGTCACTTCTACAATATTTGAGTTGGGAAAAAAATACTAGGTGAAAGCTGTGGTGCCCTTGCAGAGGACGTTTCCAACCTGTTTAAACAATTTGTGGAAGACTGGCTTATCTGGTAATGAAATTATGAGTACAGTGAGAAATCCATTAAAGTGGTGGAGTATTTTCCAATGATACTGTGTGTTCCTATACTACAGAAATGAAAGGCTGACACATAATAGTGTGAGGGGCTTATTAGCATAAACATTTCTGCCTGATCCCTGAATATAATCAGAAGAAGTAAAAACAAATGGGAGCCTAAGTCGACTGCTTTTTGGCTCCTGGTGATTCATTTTTCTTGGAAGTAGTCTGATCACCATCTAGTTCTCAGAAGAAAAGAAAGATGAAACCAGACACCTCTCAGCAGCCTAACAGGGACTTAATTCTTTTAAAAAATTGTAGGTTACAGAGGAAGAAATAGTACTGTAAATCATGTGTTCAATGTCTCACTCATCCCCACCCCCAACTCTCCTGCTCCCTTCTTTTCACAGCATTGTCACCCTAGACGTTCACACGGTCTCCTCTTCACTAAGTTTCCGGTCATAAATCTCTGCAGCACACCGGGAAGGCACATCCCCTCGGATGGATTCAACACAACACACGCCTGCTCCTCTTAGAAAAGGGCGACGAAACCAGGCACACTACTGTCCTCAGCCTAACACACCCTTACACCAGAACCGATACTTTTACTAGTGAAATTTGCATGACAACCAGAAAAATACAAGGAAATGGCTTTCTGTAAGACATTCAAATTGTTCTGAATTGTCAAAATAGATCTCGATTTTCAATCTTTCTATTCACAATCAGATGTGAAGACCGCCATTTGTCCAAACTACAATAAAAAAGCATTTAAATTGTTATACATTGCTCTCAATTTTTGAAAAGAAAATCAGCATAATGAACATTATCAATCTATAGAATTAGAGCAACAAGCAATTTCTGGATCCTATATCATTATAGTATCATACAGTCAAGCAGAGTTAATGATATTGGTTTAAAAAAAGCGTTAAACATGTATACAAGGAAACGCCACTGTTGGTAATGAGCCATTGACTTTGCAGTATCCCTCATCCTTAGGAAGTGTATGCTGATGGTTTTTCATCAGCATATGCATGATTTTACTCCTACCTTTCTCAGCAATCAACAAAAAAAAATCATGTTAGCAGTAAACTAATCGACCTTATAATTCTGACTAACTATGTTGGACATTTCCCCTGGTATTTTGACAATTTGTTTTTGGTGAGGAGTCAGAAGGCCTTCTTTGCCATCACAGATTCAAATTGGCTCCAGAATGTTAAAATGACTTCAGACCTAAATCTGCCCCAAGTATGATCAATGATCGTTTTTATTAGAAGGAACCTTTTTCTGTGATGCTCTAGAACTCAAAGCTAAATACGTGACTGGGAAAAGAGCCAGCCACTTGTCTTTCCAATAATCTCAGATATCCAAAACACTGGTTTTGGACAGGAAGAAAACCTTGTGGTTAACCAAAATGTCTATCTGCCTAGTCGTTAAATGTTATGATATCCAATGAAATCTTTTGAGGAGCATTAGAAAACTAGACAATCAAACAGAGGTTTGATTGTTTGATTAATAGCCTTTCACATTGAAACCACTGTTTGGGGCCGTGAGGAGTGGGGTCAGGATCAGGGGTGTAATTTAGAACTTTGTCACATCTTGAGTTGGACTCTGAGTAATAATGCGTGTTTTTGGTGACTCATGTGTTTATTGGAATGGGCTCTGTGGAATGCAACCTCAAAATTAGCTGTTGGTATTTATTTACCCCACCTGCCTTCATGCACCACATTTCCTCAAGAAGTTTCAGTCAATTGTCCTCCACAAAATTTCACGTTCTTGCTTCTTTCTCTCGTTTGTTTTTTTTCTCTCTCGTCTTTTAAATGAGCTGGCCATGGGTGGCCTCGGTTTGCTGCTCCACAGACAAGAAAATCTAAACCAGTGACGGCCTGTTTGTTTTCTTTACCTCACCAACGGCACCCCCACCAAAAACTACCGCCATCAAACAAGCGCCATACATACACTCCCCTGCTGCCACATTCACCGCGCCACACACACACACCCAGACCACATTCTTACATCCCTACCCCCCACACGCTCCCACAACACACACCCACAAACACACCTGACCGACTTCATTTCCTGTGAGGCATGAGTCAGACGGCTGCAGTGCATTTACCGGAGTAATACATGGTTATTAACCATTCTGATAATAAAGTGTTGATGTGGCTGTCAAGGCAACCTGAGCAGCAAAAAAGGGGGGACTGTGCATGTGTGGGTGGTTGGGATGAGTCTTTGAAGATTCTTTGGAAGTGTTCAGGCATGTGGTGGGTTTATTTGCATGTCCGCAGGTGTGTGTCGGCGTGTGGGGGGGTGTGCGAGAGAGTTTGGTGTGTAACAGAAAAAGCATAGATGAAACAGCAGGGAGAGCCACTCACCTGTTTTTTCTTGTAGAAGCCCTTTTTGTCACAGTTAGGAAGGCGGAAGCCTCTAGGGTTGAGCACGTTGTTGATCTTCAGGCTGTTCATGATGCTGTCTATCTCCCGTCGGCATGGCCCCTAACAACGCAGCAAACACGCCATCATAAAGAAATTGCCAAGACAGAGAATATTGGGAATACTTTTACAAATTTGAGAGTCTGTGTTGAGCATTAAACAATAAAAATTGACCTGTGTCTATCACTTAATCCTGGTCCTGTTCTTTCAAGCATAAAACATCCTGATTTCTTAGTTTGAACTGGAAAGTCTGTGTAGGTACTCATTGTCTTGCAGAAATGAACTTTCTGGTGGGTCCAGGTTAAAGAGGTCATGCCCCAAAATGAGATACAAGCTTTGAAAAAAAGTGGTACCTACCGCTTCAAAATATTTATAATCAAAAGTAATTGTACCTAAACAACAGTAAAGAACATAAAGTTAGTCTGTGGACTTTTATCCACAAATTGCAGAGCACGGCAGTGTTTGGCATTGTTTGTATGTTTTGTTTTTTTACAGCACATGCATCAAGTTCTCCATGCATACCACCTACATGTTGACAGTGGCACAAATCTTCTCTTATTGCAAATGGCCAAAGTATCACAGTGACTCTCTTTCACTTTGATCATTCATAGAACATCAGTTATTCTGTAAAATTAATCTCCAACACATTTTTGTGCCCAGATGTCTTTAAGCTTTTCAACTTGTGTCACTGTGGAAAAGACTTAGCTGTAAATAAATACATGCATAGTGATAGGGGTTTTCAACAAAGAAGCTTTGCTCTATTGAATACAACACCGGGAGTGCCTGAAGACAGTTTGCAGCTCTCTAGTCTATGGCCAGTAAATTTCCATGTTCCATGGACATCAAAGAGGCCTACAAAGACTGACTCATCCAGATCCCTGAGATATCATTTTTCTGATAAGTAAACAGACAAAAACTGAGACACAGTCGGATGTACAAAAGATGACCAAAACACCAACAAATGGAAAGATTTCCACACATACAATAACATATTAGCTTTCTTATCATCTATGAAGTTATGGCGATGTCTTGGTTACAAACACCAAAGCACTATGGCAAACCAGGAGAAATGCATGGAATTAGAGGTGCAGGGCAACATGAATAGCAGTAAAGTAGCTGTCAGATCATTGAAAAATGACTTTCATGTACTGGACATCTTTGTCTTTGTCCTAATTTAAACCCAGAGGAGAACCATAAAAAACTCACTTTCTTGTCCATTTGTCTTGCCCGAATGTAGCTTATGAAGAAAAAATTGAAAGATATTGTTGGTTGACCTTTCTGATCGATGCTAAAATTGTTTCTGTTAAATGAATAAGTTGTAAAGTAGTAATTACTAGGTCTTTTCTATGTCATCTTACTAAAAACCCGGGAAGTCATCAGGAAGAGTAAGCTGATCATCACTTCACTTGACAGATGCTCCACCAGTTGCCTGTAATGCTATTGCTTCACTCACTATGCCATCACTAACAGCATATTGCACAGGTATATATACCTTTTGAACTTTTTCCCCTTTTCTTATATTACAACTATGAACTGTAATGTATTTCATTGGAACTTAATCTGATAGACCAAAACAAAGTAGTGCCGAAATGATGAAGTGTAAATAAAATGATTTGTCTTTTTTTACCAAGACAAATCAGAAAATTGTAGAATATAGATGAATACAGTACGCTGACTCAATCTTGTTAGTAGCGTAAAAAGATTTGCTTACTCTTTGACTCTGTACAACTAGACACTGATTTCTTTTGTATATTCTTGTAGACAAAAGAGCTCATTCAAATTGACTGAAAACCATCTGACAACGTCAAATATTGGCAATATTTAGAAAGAACTTGATGGGCATTTTTACAAAAATTCTGTGAAATGAAAACTAACAATGTTTTTCAAAATGCTAAAAAAAGACATGCCATATTTTTGCAAATCAAATAATCTAGATAGCCATCTCTGGTCAACAGAATGAAGTCCAAATTGCACCATAATTTGCTTTTCTTGGTGTTAATCTGCATTTGTCTTGAAAGTAGGTATTCATCTGAAAAGAAATGTGAAGCACACTTAAACGGTGAGGTGACGTTTTGTAGGTGTGCATTACAATGTGATGCGTTGTCTAATGAGCTGTGCAGAACCCACATTTACCACAGAGCTAATTTTTAATTACTTCTGTCTATGTTTTTATCATCCCAAACACAGATTTTACCACAGAAAGTCTCATTGCCTCTGGGTGTGACTTACATACTCGGTCTCCCTCTTGTTCTCCAGGGAGAAGTTGTGCATGTCCTTACTGACTCCTCCTGACACAGGTTCCACCTTGTAGCTCTGTGTCTTCCTATTTTCAGCCTTCTGGATGAGTGTGTTGTGCAGAGGAGGCCTAGTGTTCATTGACCCTGGGCTGTGCCCGCAGTTCACAGTTGCCTCAGCAGGCACGACCGTCACGGTCACAGTCACATTGGCGCCATCGTCCACTTGATTTCCTGCATTTTCTGCAAAGACGAATTTAAATTAGAGCTGTGAAATTGGTGCCAGTTCTCTCTTTTGGCACAGTATACAGATGTATGGAAAGAGTTATGTGATTTATTACAAAAGCTCAAGCTTGTTTAAAAACTTGCCATATTTGGACCAGATTTTGCTCCATCTCATGTGGTTTTAAAATGAAAATCAGGCAGCAAATTATAATAATTTATTTTCCCCAAAACATTTTTTGCATTTACCTCTAAACCAAAACCAAACTTTTATGTTTATATCCTGTAAATTACACAAATACAGAATTATTACTGCTAAACTTCCCAATCCAACTGAGGACTGTTGACTGTGTAATAAAGGCTTGCTAGAATCAAACAAAATAAAGTTAGATCTTTGCCTTGTGGGCTGTCAGAATTAAAAATGGTATTCACAAATTTGCATATCCATGAGATAAAGCAAGAGATAAAGGAGGAACTGGATAAATCTGAGAATTCCTGGGCACAGACCGCAAAAAATTGAAAGACAACATTCAAAAGTATGTGTGAGATTAGAAAACGTAAAATGAAAAGTGAGGGAGAACATCAAAGGTAACTGGGCTGGGATGGTTTCATTTTAAAATGTTAAAGATGAGTAAAATAAAAAATGGGGCTTCAAGTACTCCTCCCAAAAGTGAGGTGCACCAATCTACCCACGATCTGCCCCCCCGTTCAACCACATCATCACACAGTAAAGTGGGCAATGGAAAAAGCACACCAGAACCCTGAAGACTGTTTCTAACTCAAAGCAGATTTAGTGTGCGCGAGCTGTGATGAGGGCGGTGGACAAGCATGTGGGTGTGTAGCTCGTGTGGGCAGCCAGGCTGGCAATCCACCCTTCCATTTTTTCTGTGGCTACCTGATCAATTTGCGAGGCAGTGGTGATCCAGTCAAAAGAACTGGGATAACTAACTGATATGTCAACAACAACTTCCCTAAAAAAAATATTTTTCAATGGCCAATAATGTGGACAAAATTTAGGACTCCAGTCAAAATAATTTTTTATGATCAAAATAAATCACCTTTTATAGCTTTATGCATTTTGGATAAACACATTACGCAATTTGTTTGTATACTGGCACAGGAGTAAACAGCACAAACTGTGGTCAGGGGAGCTTGTTAATGTCTGGGAGGAGAAGCTGCTCTGGAAATGGGAACCAATGGGGGTGGAAACCACTAAGCTGCAATGGCATAATCTGACCAACAGGGGCGCTTAAGACCACCTACATCATTTTTTTTAAAACTCCATCTCCATCTTTGGAGACACTGTAATACCGTCATTATGCATAATATCCTTTCATGTAAGAACTTCAAAATTCTTTAAAACTGAGGCAGGGAATGGTTAAAAAATAGAGAGAAAAATTCAACTACAACACAGTTCTACAAGTGTTTGTGTGTTCAAACAAAATACACAAGCAGAAAGCACACACAGGGGCACCTAGGTGCCTAAACACACAAGTGTGTGTTTTCACATGAAGGTGGCATGTGTGCCATTTCACCAGTCTGAGCAGTATCCACATTAATCATCATGCGCAGGATCCCACCCCCAATGTTTTGCAGGCTTGCAAGCAGCTCATTGATAATGGGCTGTGATTTTTGAGTGTGTGTTGCTTGTTTATATAGGCCAACCAACCCCCATGTCACTCTACTCACTGCTAGACACCTGAACTACACTGGCCCCCATCCTGGACTAAGGGAAGCTGCTGCATTCTTGTGCAAGCAGTGTACAAGAATCCAAGAGTTGAAGATAAGTTAGGGCATTAAAGAGGAAAAGTCCTAAATGATGGGTTATACTCCACTTGGTGATAGGGGGAAATAGCCAGGTCATCTTCATGCATGCATATATGTGGAGGCTATGTAAATGCTACAAGTCAGACATTTCCATGAAGTCAGTTTAACTCATTATATATAGTCTATCATCTATAGAATGATGTGCCATGGTCAGTTTTCTAAATTATGGTACCATTTTATATTAAATATATCCTCCCAGAAAAAGAGTCTATACACACCTGCCTCCAATGACATCATGTAAGGCATTAAGCAAATGATTAGTTATTTGCAGTAGGTTCATTTAATTTTGAGGGTGCTTCCTAATCTATTTAATTAAATTTGTCTTACAAAGGTGTTATGTGGGCCAACAACCAAATATTTTAAAGTTATTTCAGAACCCTGCCCAATTGGAAAAGGACTTGAAAGCTTCAGGCCCTGTACTTGTCTAAAGTTGATTGCAGTGGGCCATCTTCATTTTGATGCATCCAATGATAACATCGACTCAAATACACATAAAGTAGAGGTAGCTTTTTTTTAATTATTATTATTATTATTATTATTATTATTATTATTCAGTGCACTTTTTGCATACTTTATATTTTGTGAAATCTTGCCGTATAAAGGCATACCTTATGACAACCTGTGTTATCAGTGTCAATTTCTTAGGGCAATAAATGAATGAATTATAATAAGATAGTATCTTTAAACGAGCACTGGTTGCTTTATAATAAGAAAAATCTCGCAAACCAAGTTGTTTTGTTTATTATTTTAAATTTCATAATTTGCGACAAATGCGCACATGGAGAGCGACACAAACTTCTTCTTATTGTTTAAACAAGGACCCTCTCGGTTTTTCAAAATGTTTTCTTGCTGCAACCAATAGTTGCCAAACTTAGCACCTTTGCGCATGTTTACTTGTGCCATTTACCCTATAAGAAGATCAGTCTCAACCTTATACGCACTTAATCTGTTTGCATAAAGAGGGAGCTCCCCAGCCCCGGTCACAGAAGCGCCTCATGGAGAGGGCGCCTGTCAGAATTACCCAAACAGACACACTAAGTAACCATAAAATGCGCAAATGGAAAGCACCACATTCTACCTTGTTTTTGCGCCGGCTTAAGATAGCTGATGAGTTTTTTTGTTGCGCTGGTGCATACCCCTCGTCCCTCCAACAGAGCTTGCAAAGGACGGTTCTCCCCGGGCTGATGCTTGCAGGTCAAGCCGGAGCCGCAGCGCGCAGTGTACACTCCACAAGCCTGTCCTTCGCCGAGGGCGCACGTCATGCAGCAGCCGCAGCCAGGCTCCCTCACGCTCTCCGCGCAGTCCTTCGGCAGCGGTTTGCACTGCTGCAGCGCGTTGGCGTCGCACGGCTCACATCGGACCACCGGCCCCACAGAGCCGGTGAGCCGGGCGAGCGCAGCCAGCGCGACGGCGAGACAAAGCACGCAGAGACCGGGCATTATAGTGATTAAGCTTGTCACAAAGGGACAGAATGGGAGTTGTCACACGGGCTTAAGGTGACTCTCTGTGACACAGCGAGCCGACTGGCCTTCTCCATCTGTGTTTTCTTTTGCGCAAACTTCTCGCTTTATACAGGCGGAAAAAGAGCCAGCAAGTCACACCCTCCTCCGTATGAATAATGTAAGCGGAGAGCCCCTACATGAAGAGCCGCTACGTTCAGACTCCGGAGAGCGCAGCGCAAACATTAAATTTTCTCAGGCGCGCATGCACAGCATTTCCATACAGTCCAGGGAAACTAAACAATGTCACATTCTTACAAATTGCTGTTCACAGTTTGAGCTATTTTGGAAATAAATTATTAAATTAATAATTTTATCTGTAGCTGTGCAAAGCTGTTAGAGACTTGATCCAAAGAACTTGCAACTGTTAATTACAGTGAAAAGTGTTTCTAGTCTGGTAGGGTAAACAAACATGCACATTTTTAAATTTGCATGAAATATTTTTATTTGTAGATCTGTTTGAGAAACGATGTACACTTTTCCTTCCACTTCACAATAGTGAATTGGTCTGGGCTGCTGGTCTACAAGATTAAAATCTCAGTCTGGTTGAACTTTGTGGTTGTTATGTGACATAATGGAAAAAGTGAAATAGTTTTGCAAATGATCAGTTTACAAGGCACCAGTCATGTCTACAACGAAAGAAATGTTGTTTTACTCTTGGTCTATGAAAGACTCAGAGTTCAAATAATAACATCAGTCAGAACACCAGCCATAACCAGACTGCATATCTGATTCAGTCTGCTCACCGTTCATATACCCTGAGCAGACCTGGTGATCTGGCATTTTCCCTCATCCTGACTGCCACCACATACCATACAGCTCAAAGCGTCCAGACCTCCACCCTTTCACCTTCTACAACATAACTGACCCAACCTGATTCCAAATATTTGAACAGAAAAATGCGTAGATTGTGCAGGCTAAGCACTGGTGCCCCTTCCAGTCTGATATATCCCCCCTGTGCTGCAATAACAAACACGAGAGGGGGGTACATGCTGAGAAAATAAAGCAATCAGTACTGACCATTGTATAATTTCTACCACAGAAGCAGAAAAAGTGTTAAGACTACATTACAAAAAAGCAAGCAGAGAGTAAGGAAACACCCGAAGAAAAGTGAGAAAACTCAATGCTTAGTTTTCTTAGTATGGCTTTTTTTTCCCCCCCTGTTTCTGGGTATTTTAGATTCTTGAATATTTAGAGTCTCACGTTTGGCTTGTTTATTGTCTGCACTTCAGCCAGAGTGTAGCTTACTTGAACAGCCTGGGAGGTTGAACTAAATTCAGAAGAAAATGTTATGCTGCTATTTGAGCATTGAGTAAATAATGTTTGCTCTTGCTTTAATTGATACAATTGGATTTACTGGGGGAATTGGGGGGGATGGTGAAGGAAGTATGATCCCAATGTTTTGCCCTCTTATAGCTTTATGACAATTAATAGACAGCAGGAAGACCACATTCTTTCTCAAATGTCAGATGTTCCTCTGACATTTCCTTTGATATAAAATCTGCTCCCATTAAATAATAGCCAATGTACATGAATGAGAACCTTTTTTTTTTTTTTTTTAGATATTTTTAACCTTTTCAACTTGAGAAGTTTGCATTCCTTTACTGTGTATTTGATATAATGAACTAAAAACAGTTTGATTTGGTTTCCCTTTGGGTATCCTTCCACAAACACAAAGTTTCTAGTTTGACTGCCACTCTGTGCCGCATTAAAAGGGGTGTAATGGTTGAACTAGCTAAGAAAAAATGGAGCTAGGTCTACAGCAATCTCATCAAACTTACTGTTATCTATTTGATTGTGGAAAATGAAGGAATTTGTCGGGAGAAATGTATGCAAACTTGACGATGAAGTCTCAACCATGTTCAAGCAGTTATCACAAAATGCACAGTATGCCAGAGAATGTGGGAGCACTTAATTGTGTACGTGCATGTGATTTATGTAGGACAAGAAATTATGACAAAATAAATAACTACTTATCTAGATTTATAATATAACAGTAAGAGCAATAATTGACTTGACCAAATATCCATAGTCCTCATGCCATACACCAGTTAAAATCTTTCTATATGGGCAAGCAGTTGTCAGGGAGGCATGTCTAGAAAAAACCTCCCTACCTTCACAAACACAAATATTAGATGTTGTCTGAACCCTGTGGTTCAGACAACATCATTTGCATCATTTGATCTGACTAATGAGACTAAGATTGAGCTTTACAGAAGTAAATATCTTTGGTGTGCCTGGGGTGAAACACAGGATTAATTTGGAACAGTACTTCAGAGCTTACTGTTAATTCTTTAGGGAAATGTTGATACCGTTTGTTTTTTGTGAGTGGTGGTGGCTGTTGAAGGAAAAGCAGCTTCTCCTGGTTTTTGATCTTTGTTATTTGATATAATGAAGTGTGGTTACTCTTACACATTCTACCCTCATAACTAGATAATTCCAAATTGAAGGACTGAGATTTTTACTTTTTTTTATGACCTACAAGCTGAACTACAGAGGACTTTGACAAGCTTCTCCAGAGAACTGAAGCAATAGAAATGAAGATACATCGACTAGAGGTAGATGTCAATATGGGATTTTGGAATTATTATACAACCTTACCAATGATTTAAAATGATAAAGAGACTGACCCTCTTTGACCCCGGCACTGAGAACAAAACAGTGAACTGCAGCTAAAACAAACCCTGTCATCTAAGAAACTACAATTCAACTGAAAAACAAGTTTGCTGCACCTCAAAAGAAATTTACGAGGGAAACCTCAATTTCAAACATCAACAAGAGGTATGAAGCAAGGTATGAGGCAAGATCGAAGATATCATTTAACAATAAACATGCAAGGGAAGCATTCTTTCATTAACAAAAAGACCAACAGCCCTTGTGTCATGTTTGCCACAGTTGGCAGATTGAAAAACGTTTCTGAGGTTGTAACATCTAAATTAAACTCTAGGGCCTGCAATGAATTTGTCTACTTCATTACAGAGAAAATTCAAGGTTGTAAAGGAGTAGTGAATCATTTAAAATAAATTGTCTAAATTATTTAAATTTATAGACTATTTAAAGTAAATTATTCAAAGTGAATTTTCTAAATTAAGCATGGTGCAGATTGTTTATGGATGTTTGTCTGTTTTGATTGGCATTGTTGGTGGTTTATTTTGTTTTGTTTAATATTTGCACTTTGTAATGTTTGGGTTTTTTTGTATGTACCTCACAGACTGCTGTAGCTAATGAGGGCAGGCCCTATAAAAGCTGGCAGAATCATTGTACCAATGAATGACTTGAACTGTCAAGTTCTCAAACAGCTGAACAGTCTGAACAAGTCACTACTGCAGAATTATTTGCCAATCTACGGAGTCCAAAAGCTGTATTTCAACACTTTAAAGGCTTCTTGACAATGACCAAGTACTTAGACGTCTTTCTGTCTGGTTTTCGTGCTCACCACAGTACTGAGACTGCCCTTGTCAAAGTGTTCAATGACATCCACATAAATACAGACTATGAAAGAACCACAGTGCTGGTTCTGTTGGACATCAGTGTAGCATTTGACACTGTTGACCATGACATATTATTAAAGCAACTGGAGAGCTGGATTGGACTCTCTGGTCCAGTATTTGACTGGTTCAAATCTTACCTAAAGGACAGGGACTTCTTTGTGTCAGTAGGTAACCTTTAATGTGGGTGGACATAAGTATCCCAAGATTTAACCCTGGGGAACCCACTACGCAGATGATACACAGCTCTACATTACAATGTCACCAGGTGATTCCAAACCCATCCAAGCACTGAACAGAAGCTTAGAGCAAATCAATGTGTGGATGCGTCAAAACCTTCTCCAGCTGAACGGAAATAAGACTGAATTTATTTTTTTACCTAAAGCAGAATGCTCAAGAGTCATCATGCAGGTTCAGTTATTACAACTAGAAACCAGTGAGAAGGCCTAAAATCTGGATGCCTGGCTCACTGTAACGGAGAGAATAGACTTTAAAATACTTATTTTAGCTTATAAATCACTCAGTAGCTTTACACCACAATACACTAAATAGCTGCTGTCATTCATACAACAACCTCTCAGGTCTTCTGGCTTAAGTCTACTCTGCATCCCCAGAGTCAGAACCAAACATGGAGAAACAGCAGTGTTTATGTACCACAAATATGAAACAAACCCCCACAATATTACAAAACAGCTGAAACATTGAGCTCCTTTAAGTCAAGGTTAGAAGTCTTCTTGTTTAGAGCTGCCTTGTAGTAATAATAACTGGAACACTGATTATATATTTGATGTATAGTTTATAATTATTTTTGATAATGTTGATGATGGCATTTGATTATGTATTGTTTATTGCTTGTTTCACAATTGGTTATAGGACTATACAAATAAACTTGACATGGCTTAACTAAGACCCTGGGGACATTACTATCCTTTAAGCAGGGGTGCCCAGATATAGTACTTAAGAGCTACCACCGTGCAGCCTTAGGTGTGTCTCTTTTCCAACACACCTGAATCAAACTAATGGCTTCTTACCAAGCCTCTTCAAAAACAAGTAGCATCTCAGTGAAGGAATTCAGCCATTTGATTCAGGCGTGTTGGAAGAGAGAGAAATTTAAAAGTTGTAATCCATCCTGAAATTGGGCACCCTCAAGTAATGACATTATGGAGTCTGTCAGAAAACTGAAAAAAGGGTAATTTTGTAGGAGAATGACCTAGTTTTCTCATGTAAGTTCAAGGGGCTTGTACTAGGTTTTAACCACAGTGTTCTAATAATGGTGACATAATGCCTAACCATACTGAATTCGACACATCCCAGTTCTTCTATGACAGTGAGTTTATTTTAGCAGCCTGGATTCAAGATTTCATTCTTTTTTTATTTCATGAAAGGCTCTGGAACTTATTCACGAAGGAACAAAGCTACATTTTTGCAGACAAAACCACAATTTGTCTGTCCCCTGCTACACCATGTCATCAGCTCTGATCGAGACAAAAAGCAATCTTAAATTGTATAACATAATTCACCATACTATAAACAGGAACTTTCAAACAACTCCTCAATTTCATTATAGACATGAGTGAGTGCAAATATGTACTTTATTATTGCCAAAACTGATGTAATTTTAACCTTACTATCTGAATTGATTAATACTGAAAACTGCAACAAACCAGAAATAAAATAGACGTCCCAAAAATGTTTGACTTTGTTAAATCATCTTATTCTCAGAGAAAAACATTACAAGCCACAAAAATCCAACCAAACCCTTTTTTTGCAATAGACTCTTCATCACAGGCAAATTAGTTCCCAACATTTTTGATAGCATTCAGCAAATTCCAATGGGGATATCTGGACTGAGATCGATTATTCCTTCAAGCAGCCAAATAAAAATCTTTCTTATCAAATGGGAATCTCTTCCAAACTCATAAACAACCACATAGGGCAGCCCAAATATTTTAAGATTGTCTGTAGTGTTGCTGGCTTACACTGTGCAGCTCAACTGCCTTCGGTCCCAAGTTTTTTCTTTGCTTTCCCATCAGCAAAATGATTAACACATAATTTTGCTGAATGATGTTGACTGTGGCTTGCAAGCAAAAAACATAAATAATATACATTGCCAGCATCTCACAGAGGAAAATCAGATGGTGCTCTTTAACTCAGCTGGCATGCTGACAGCAAAGACAGGCCTCATACATCAAGGAGGAAATAAGATCGCATAATAAAGACTGGTATATTTTTACAGGGAGATAGTGGTGTCTAGCTTGTCTTCCAGGCTCTTAAATAACAAAATACTCCACAGGATATAAAAAATTTGATAAACCTAAAAAAAGAAAAAGTGAGGATTAAGCACTAGATACACAGGACTTGTAACTTTGATCATAATCAGACTTGACATCTAACATCACCACTTAGTATGTTTAACCCTCTTTTAATTTCAGGACATAAACAAGAAGGGATATTTTCATAGTAGGATGCCAACTTGGGTGGCAGACATCTGCCTTTGTTAACCACCATCCTCAGACCCTATTAATTTGGCTGTTCTGAGGTTAGGAGCAACAGTTGAATGGTTTTACAGAAAGTTAGAGACTGTAGGTTGTTGTTGGATGGAGTCTAAATCAGCATGATTTTCTTGTATTTGCAAAAATGCATTTATATGTTGACCTCGATGCTACATAGTTATGTCTTCTTTATATTAAGTGTATTCCTTAAAGCAAGGAAAAGAATTTATTTTAATAGACATTAACTTTTTGAGTTTTATGATGCAGGGTTTACTGCTGTAAAACAATACCCCTCTTTTTCCAGGGACAATGCTTGGAGAGTTTATTGAAATCTAATAAATGCCATGCATGTTTTTGAAACAAGGCAATTTTTATTGATTGTTGTAATAGGGGTGTTGCTGCTCGGGAATGAGCTGTTCCTCTTGTATCTGTTTTCAATAAGTTAATGGAATGGTCTCATTGCACTCCAAAACTGTCGGCATGACATGGTTAGAGAAACATCTGGAGACAAGAGAAGAAAGACGAGCTGAAGAATGTGCACAGCTACAGAGGTGAATATGGGACCGAATACACACCAACAAGTTTGTAGAGTATGCTAATAAAGGCAACTGCATGTGGGAGCAAAGGCAGACATTAAGGTTCAGACATACAGTTAAAACCAGATGTTTATATACACTGTTACAAAAGGCACATCTTCTAAACATTTCCCTGTAATGGTGTTTCAGGATTTCCTTTTTTTTTCACCAGTGCAAAAAACATCTAATAATTTTGTTAAATATTTTTGAAATTCAGAAGTTTTTATATGTTTCCTTAGTATTTCTGGATTGTTATCTTTTAAAATGTCTGACCATGGTCAAACATTTGGGGTATCTTTGCACAAGCTTCTCATAACAGAATTTTGACTCATTCCCTCAGACAAACTGGTGTGACTGGATCAGGTCTTACTTGTACATGCCTTCTCAGCTTTGCCAGTGAATTTTGTATTGATATTGTGGTGTAATTGAGTAAAAGGGGATTACAGAGTAGCTGATGATAATGTCAGGAAGGCGTGACAATCTGAGCAGCAGAGGCAGTGAGGCACGTTTGGTTAAGTAAAGACATGATGAACTACAGTTGGACTCATGAATGTTTAAGCCCTAGTGGTCATTGGGTGAGAAGCTGGACCTAGTGAGAAGCTAGGTCCATCATATATATTTTGGACCTGGGGGGATGATGGTGTCCAAGGAGAGGACCACCATGGACTGGAACAATATGCAAACTCCATGCAGAAAACCCCCAATCTGGTTTTCAAGCCCAGGATCTTCTTGCTGCAAGACAACAGCGCTAACCACTTTGCCACCAAGTAGATTGAATATTAAGCTGCCTATTAAACAAGGAAATTGTCTCCAATGTTTTTGAATAAGAATAGTTTTCAATAGAATAAGGGAACCCTTCTTCAGATTACAAGGAGTTACATTAACTTAAACTACATGTAAGACTGAAATATTTTATATGTGCAGCAAACCAGACTTAAGATGAGAAGAAGATGGAAGAAGGAGACTCCTGGTATTTTCAGACTGACCAAATCAAATGGGTCTTTTCAGACAGTAGGCCAATTCTAGCCTTCTAAGAGGATCAGTTTCTCTTTCCTGCCTGACACAGTTACCCAGCTAGACCCACTCAGTTGTCTTTAGTCCCCCTGCTTATAACCTAAAATACACTTTCTCACTTTGTGAAAAAAGGCTTTCCTGCAGCAGAAATGGGATCACACCATGTGACACTGGAAATACAAAGTCGTCACTAAGAGGATTGTGAACTTAACTTTAACTCTTGGAGAGAAACCGTGACCAGTTGCAGGGAGGTAATGACCTGCATGGAAACACGTACAACTTAGTCATAGGATGATTCAATCAGGTTACTGACAAGCTGAATAGAATTCTCTGTAGCTCTTTTGGACTAAAGAGCAGCAGGCAAACACACAGAGGTAGGTGAAGTAGGGAAGTTTGTGTCTTAATCTCAGACCTAAGGTGGGTGATGACTAATTACATTTACTCAGTCACATTTACTTGAGTAAGTTTTTATAGAGGTTACTTTCAGAAATGTTCAGGTTTAAGATATTTACACTGAACATTTTCTAGCACTCAGAGGTGAATTTTTTTGTGAAATCAGGTTATTTCTATATTTCTGGAACATAAATGATACGTTCCTTAGTATACAGGGTACCTTTTTGTCTTAACTTTATCTCAATAAAAAATAACCTGTAAGTTAAGGAACAGTATACTATAATACTGCTTTTGAGTTGCCTCAGAACTCGGAGCAGGGTTTAACGTCAGACCCAAGGTAACACCATTCCTGTTTAGAAGTCAGGATTTCAAAATAACTACGCCTGTAGACATCATTCACAATAACACAAATGTTATGTTAAGCTTTACTTCCCACAAACAAACAACAGTCTTAATTTGTTCAGTTCAGCGTTGCAGCCGCCACGTCACGTAGCATTGACTTTAGATGCACTTTTGTATGTGTGTCTTGTAAAATAAATGTTTCCACCAGAAAGCAACATTTATACTCCACATGATGACTTGTACGTTCCAAACGATAGCTTCCTCCTTTCAAACATAAATGTTTAAGTTTCAGAAACGTATTTGTTGTAGTTTGTAATGTTACATGTCTAATTTTTGTGTGATTTATTTCAAACTCTCAAATATTTGGGCACATTTAGTGGTTTACTCTTTGCAACGCTCTGTCCCGGTTGTGTTTACACTAAAGCAAGCAATTGTTTCAGCTAGATGGCTCATAATAAAGTACCATTATACCATATTGTCTCAAGTGCCCACAAACACAATGAAGCACCAGTTAACACAGATTATTAGCTACAGAAACACCAAACATTTCCTGCAAATACATTATTGAACAGTCAAAAGACAAAGCTTAAATGAGAGCAAATGTTGGACATAATACTTGCCAGGTAGTCACAAAATGCATTAGTGGTAAAATCTTAGTCATAACTCTACACATAATAACAAGGATCTAAGCTTTAGATTTAAGTAACTTTTAATACATAACACTCAACTGAGATTAAAGCAAAAAACAGTGCACTGAGCTGAGCTTTGAAAGGGAAAAAATAACTCTTTACGTAAACATACCATTAGCAAGACCTTGCATAGCTGAAAGGCTTAAGCTTATTATTTGATGTAAGCAGTAAAAGAAAATTATCTAAGCCAAGAGAAGCTTTACAGGGATCTACGTGGCATAATATGTATGTGCAGCTTTCAAAATCCTACTGAGAAGGAGTATGTTTTAATGTCAAAATAAAGTTCTAAAGCAGTTTTCAGTATGATCCTGGTGAACATATTTATGTAAAAAAAATGTGGAAAAAGTTTGGTGAAAACCTATTGGTACATATCAAATTAAATCAATACCTGTTTACTTTCATCAAGAAGTTGAATCATCTGTATAAAAAAGTTGTTGTTTTGGAAGTTAGCAGGTCTGGATTAGGTAAATTATCAATAACCTCAAAGAAGCCGCAATTGCTGCCTGTCAAACAGGGAAAGATTATATGCACATTTTCAAAGTATCTGAAGTCCATTAGTTTATGTTGGGAAAGATTATTGACAAGTGGGAAACATTTCATATAGTTTCTCATCTTCCCAGATGTAGATCATCCAACAGACTTTCCCCAAATGTAAAGACAAAGACAGATCTTAGTAATGCTGCAAACTACTGTTGACTACATGCTTTGTATTTTGCTTGGCTTCTTCTATTCTAAAGAAACTTTTTAATTGCCATACATCATAGAGAACACAAGTTTACAGAACATTTTTGTGTTTGTGTGTGTGATTTCTATGGTAACAGACTGTCAGACACAAAACTGTGCTCCTCACTTCAGTGACTCTGTAAAGATGTTGAGCTCTCAGATTGCTTAAGTGAATGGAAAGACTGAGTGTGCTGGGGGCAGAAATTAATGACTGCCCTCAGCTTATCTCCTTAGTATACATGCTTGGTGAGGCAGTTGTGTTGAATGGCACTGAGGTGGGGAGGCAGAGTGGCAGTAAAAGGCTGGTAAAGTAAATAGGCTATGCCACTATGTCAGCAGTGGAAAAAGAGAAAAGAATGAAAATGTTATCCCACTGTTACCTTTTAAATCTGTCTTCTTTGGAAGACACTGAGTATGCTCCCCATCAATCCATGGATAAATCTTGTGCAACCCATGCATGGTCACATGTTGCTCACTATGCTCTTTGTGCTGGGAGTCAGAACAGACTTGATGTGTGCATCATATCATCTGATTTCCACGGGGGGCGAGCAACAAAGATGCTAGGAATGAAAATAGTATCACTGTCAGCAGCTTTCTGTAGCTTTCATGCCACATCTGTGGTATTAAAAGACTGCAGAGCTTCTGACAACAGCACTGTAGTGTTCTGACAGTGCTGTCTAAACACTACTGCCATTATAGACTATATTTATTCTTACTGACAAATGACAATAACTTGATAAAACATAAATTCAACAGCTTGACGAGTTTGTGTTAAATTGTCATTGAGACTTTCTGCTGAAAGAAGAAAGATGATCTGATCTTTTAGACAAACATGTATAAAAGCAGTTTCTATAGTAAGTTTACTTTTACTTTATGTGGTCTTTCTAAATTCTTCTTAGGTGTAAGTGTGCATGTGTACAAAGTTGTGTGTCTTTGTTGCCATGTGATGGACTTGCTACCTGATCAGGGTGGACCCGTATTTTGCCTGTTGACCGCTGGAGACAGGCACCAGTCCCCCTCGCAACCTCACAAGGATAAATATGTTAGATAATGGATGGATGAGTGGATGAAGTCATCCAGACCCTTGTGGATGAGTATTATATCTGTGGTTCTGAAACTGAAGCTTAGGTTTTCATGTGACGATCCAATCCATGTTTTACAAGTCTGTTATGGATTTTGTAATGAAGTTTGATCTAAGCTCTCAGACTTAGTTTGAGTTACTCTCGGATTGCAGGGTTAGTGGTGGTTCCTAGAATATGAAAAAGTAGAAGGTCAATTATATTTGTGCCATTCAGAGAAAAACCTATTGGTTTCTTTAAAACAGCATAACTTTAGATCTAAATCTGCTAGGGGTGTGAATAACTGGATTT
>CAEFZY010009932.1:0-25163 GCA_903066815.1 Brachyrhaphis roseni | reverse complement strand
TGGATGGATGGATGGATGGATGGATGGATGGATGGATGGATGGATGGATGGATGGATGGATGGATGGATGGATGGATATATATCAAAATATTATGACTTAATACATACAGTGAAAACCATCTCAGCACCACCACAGAAGCTACTACTTGCAGGTTTTCATATAACCAATTGGCAGTGGGGGAAATGACTCGTGCTCCTGGATTGACTCTGATCCAGCCAATTGTGTGCCAAGTAACATTCTGCCTAGGTATTTCGGATTCCCAAACTGCATTTTCTTTTGAATATTTTAGATGTGCTCTACAAAAATAATTCAGTTATGTTCCACAGAAAAATCTGTGAATAGGTGAATCTGTAAATACTGAACCAAATAGGTGGGTGTCCACTGTACTCTGAAACCCCTATAAACATCAAGTCCGATCAGTTGCCTGGCAGCCCACCTCAAATGATAGCCAAGAATTTTATGGTTAATCTGGAGGAGCTGCAGAGATCCAGCTCAAATAGACTAATCTGTTGATAGAACAACTAATAGTATTTGCTGTACCCTGTACAGACCTGCCCATTATGCAAATTATTCTTAGTAGTTTATCAAAAGCCATGTTTTCTGATCAGATGTGACAACAATCTACCTTTCTGGCCTACATGCAAGATTCGATTAGTAGTAACACTGAACATATTTCCAAAGATTATTACTTTGAATCATGGTGGAAGTAGCATCATGCCATGGGTTCAATTTCTGCACCCTTTCCCTTTTTATGAACATGGAAACTGATCAGAGCTGGAATGAAGGATGGAGCTAAACACAGGGCAATGCTGAACAATTCCGCAGTAGACTTGATACTGGGACAGAGCCTCACAACAGGACTGCAACACTGAGCATACAGCTAGAACATCAAGGGTGTAATTTATAGCAAAGTATATTAATGATAAAATTTCTCAATCAAAGCCCAGGCCTAACTCCAATATTTCCCCCTTTTGGTGAAGTGTTGGCTTGTAAGCCGCTTTACCCATTTCAGTAATTTGTTCTTCAAAAGTCCATTTCTAGTTTCACATTTTAATAACTAATAACTTTACTTTTTGACTTTGAGCTCTGATAGTACACTTTGAAATTTAGCCAGGAGGTGAAACCTGTGGTTTTCAGCTATGTCAGCTCCATGTGCTTTCATGACTGTCTGTGACGTCTTTGTGGTGCTTCATGATTGACTGTTGACCAGTGTGGGGCGTACCTCTCACCCACTGACCCCTCCTCACAGAGGGGAAAAGCAGCCAGTAAATTTCCAGTGTAAACAATTAACTGTGCAGCTAAAAGTCCATCATTTCATAATCACAGAATGCACAACAGATAAACCATTTCTGTTTGCTGGTATTTTTAGAATTGTGAAACAGCAAGTTTGTGAGGTATATAATCAAAAAGTCACCATGGTCAGAAACTGTTACTGATCTTTTAGGAAATGAGGAATTTATCCAACACGGTCATGTTGGCAGTAGCTGCCACTGTTCTTCTCCTCAGTTTGGTATCTGTGAGCCGTTCTGTTCCCCTGGTGTGTGAAGATCTGCTCCAGCCTTTAGGTCAGCCTCACCTTCGTGATTTAGAGGGCAGAAGGACGATGGTTGCCGGCAGCATTAGCCACCTGCCCTTCATGGAGCTACTGAGAAGCAGAGACAGCGCCACTGCTGAGTTTTCCAACGGTGGCGATGAGAGCAGCATCTTCTTCAGACGCAGCGGCCGTTCAGATGGCAACTGCTACTACGCGTCCTACAATGTCACCTTGGAGGGCAGCAGCTTCACCCTGGATGACCTCAATATCACCACAACCTTTGTCCACACTTCCTGTCACGACTGCGTCCTGCTGAAATTTGATGTGGAGTCAGGAAAGCGACAACATGTCTATCTGTTCAGCAAGAGGAGACAGTTGCAGGAGATGGAGATTGAAGAGTTCAGAGCTCAGGCGAAGTGTCTGAACATACCTCCACCTGTTGTGATGGACCCCACCAAGGAGCTGTGCCCAGAACAGCACACCACCAATCAAAAAGAGGACAAAACAGAAGCAAAAAGTAATTGAATAATGTACCTTTAATTGCTGAAAACATTTTGTTATGTAGTAAGCATCTGTTTGCAAAGTTGTTGGCATTAAAGGAGTCTGTAAAAGAGTTTTACTAAGAATGTACCCGTTTCACTTATGGATTCACAACTTCCAAGTTAAGAGTACTTTCAGTGAGAAAAATGTATTTATCAGTGGTTATGAATTTGCTTTGTAACTGTCTTTTACTGATCTAAGAATATCTCATGATGCTCTTTCACGCCCCACCTTTATTTCCGGGATTCTGTTTTGTGCAAAGAATGTCACTGAAGTAACTGCAGAGGTTCTCAAAAAAGTTCTTATTAAAAAATACAAGAAACAGCTTGTTTGTAATGGAACCTTCTCTTTTGATTATCATCATTTTTATGAAACAGCACATTCTATACAAATGCAAAACTCCTGTCAAGAATAATAATAGATACCCAATTAAAAACAAAAAAACAATCTGGACTCCTCAAATATTTGTCAAAATAGGGAAAAACATATTTGCAAACTGCACCTCGAAGAAGTGATTTGGCAGCAGTCAGTCAGCTTCTGGCTTAATTTTGATTGTGTTTGATCCCAGTTTTTAAAAGAATTAGAGAAAATTGATTGGTTTCCTTGCATAGACCAGACTTTTAAACACAATACAGAGAACTTTTTAAAAAGGTTATGTTCACATCTTTGGACCTACCATTCAACAATCTTAATCTCAACCAGATTTTTTTCAACGATTCAACGATCTTAATCTGAACCAGATTTTTTTCGTCCGTAACCAGTTTTTATGTCTGTTCGGTGTTTTTTTGCTAGATTTCAGATTTGGTGGTTCCTGGGTTGTTGTTGAACTAACTGCTTTTTTAAGTTGACGCATACTTGTCTGAAACTTGGACACGGTTGGGTATTCAAACAGTATGATGATCCAAAACGCACATCAACACTGTTTTTAGAATGCATAAAGTTGGCAAACATCAAGCTTTTGGATTGGTCCTGATGTCAACTTTGTTAAAAAGTTGTGAACTATGCTTAAAAGCTGGGACTATACCATGAAACCAATAAGTCTAAATGAACTCTATCTCTATTGCCAGAAGGAGCAGTCGAACATCCAGCTGGCATCAAGCCAGAAGCTTTTGTTGGCAGCAAAAATTGCGTGGGTAAGCTCTAACTTGCTTAGGGACATTTAATCATATTAGTTGGCTTTTATGGATATATTTGAGCCTGTCATATATTTTTGAAAAAAAATAAAATAAAAATACAGACTGATTCAATAAATTAGAATATTAATGAAAAGTCAGTTACCAGTAAAAAAAAAACTGCTGCAATGCATCCTTAAAGGTCCCAAGTCAATGCCCTTTTGCCTATGATAAGTGGTTAATTTCATTAGAATAGCACCAATTGTGTCAGCTTGCTTATAGTGGGGCAGCAGACTCTAGAGAAAACTTTATCATCCTGAATATGATCAAAGGGCTTGGAGCCCCAAACCATCAGTATGCCTCATCTCTAAATATTTTAGGAGAAAGCAACATGCTTTGTTATATTAATACCCTGCTGCAGGATCTTTGGTGGCATCTGTCTGAATTGTCATTTGGGTCATTTTCCACACACGTCTTGGACAGCTCAATTTCATCATAAAAATATTTTGGCATTGCATTGTTCTTAAAATTTTAGCGACTCACTCGAGGGGACAGATCCAGTCCTGGGTTTATTTTACACGGCAGGGTCGTGTTATGGGTTTGGTTGAGATGTGAAGGGAAATACATTAAAACATCTGAATCTATGTTCAGATGTTAAAGCCCAAGAGTTACCAATGGCAAAGAATCTAACAAAGACCTAAGAAACATAACATATCATTAGGTTTAACCAACTGCACACAGAAAAAGCTTGACTAAATTACTATGCAATATTGATTTTTACTTTTGCTACAATTTTGTATGACCGGAGATATTTCATTCAGTAAAGTAACTGAATAACACACTACTCTTCAATCCTGTGAACCATCACAGGATGCTGCTTCCCTCCTAGAATCAATATTATAATTATTAATTAATATTATCTGAGAAATAATTGTACAATTATAGTGGATGCATCAGATTTTGTTAAACAGAAAGACAGAGCATTTCTAGGTATAAACTCTAGTTATGATGGATTCTCTGTCATGGATTCCAATTTTATGTTTTGTGATTTGAATGTCCTGTGAACTTTATGACACTTGTTATTTTTATATTGTATTACACTTTGGGGCTATGTCTGTGAAATGTGCTTTGGAAATAAATTATTCATCCTGGTATGTTTTTTCACTCATATTTTAATCTGAGTTCATTAACACTAATTTCCATCCACACATTCTCTTTCAGATTTGGCAGAAACTGTTTTGTCTTCACATCCCATCACATTTGGAAGCTCTGTAAAATGAAACAAATAAGTGTCCAATCCCAGTCTGAGGCGGTATTATATTTTTTTTATCTAACATATCTAACTTTGAATACACAATTTTTACGTCACATACTTCTGTGAATCCCGAGTTTGTACTCAGGGAACAGATAACTAACTCACTGCTCCACTTTGCTCCTATTAAAAGACTAATTTTCCTAAAAACAAAACATGATGCACAAAATTAGCTCTGTTGTGATCATGTGCCTGATGAGAGAAGTGAATTAGAAGCAATAGTGCTCCAGTAATAACAAAAAATGTGTCTTGCACTTACAGAACTTCAAGTTTAGGTCAGAAAACAATAAGAATTTTAATAAACATTTCTATTGCTACATCACGCCAAGAAGGAAAACCTTGAGACAGCTGCTTCAGATGGCTGGAAACTGGTCAAAACTCAGGTTTTCTTCAAGAAAAACACAACAAAAAACCCCTCAATTGTGGTCAGATTATCTTCCCCAAAGTGATGTATTTTGATATGTCCAACATGGATGTTAGCTCCTAGTGGCATTAAAATGCAGAGGACAAAGTCTAGCTCAAAAGTACTTATTTGGTTGTCATTTGTGCCCTGAATATGCTTCTTATTGCTTTTGTGGTTGTTCTTTCAATCCATGTATTGAGAAAATGTTCCTGGATAGCTGCTGAAAATAGGGACGCCAGAAGATGTGTTTGCTGTCCGTCACACAGTCACACAGTGCCCACGTTGGGTGACGTGCAAATTATTCTGTGACATGTTTCCCTTTGCTGGAGGGGATGTTGCCACCTTTAGCTATGCTCAACCAGGGAATTTGAGGAAATTATGCCTTCACAAACTGGTGCCATTTTTCTAGATACTTATGTTATGGAAACAAATATGAAAGGGAGAAAACAGCAGTGGATGTGGGTAAGAAAGACAGGAGAGCTTGCCCAGGGAACTATTTATGCAAGAAGCACCTCTTATTGACAGAACACTATAATTACAGTTAGATTGAACTCATGGGTGGCAAAGTCAGAGCTTTAACACAGCCCACAAGAAATGAAACAAAGAGCAACATATTATTAGAGAAATGTTGATCACTAAGATAAGGCACAGGTGGGTCTAATTAACTGAATGTGGAACAGCTGTGGGGAAACGAGGCACTGAATAGCTGGGAATGGGATGGAAATGACAGAGCACAAAGTAAACAGAGGGTTTCATGAAACAACAACTAAACAGAGCATGACCAAACACAAAGGTAACCAGAAAAAAAACATTCTTTGGAAATACAAAGTAACACAAAAACTGAAGACAAAATAAACTAAGAAAACTCTTAAGTAATATAACTCATGATGAAGTTACTAGGTTGAAGTAACTCATGTGTATAAGTGAAAGTTGCCAAAGAGTGGAATACCAAAGAAGTATGATTGGGAAAAATGACTGATTTTTAGTTGTATTCTTCAGAAAATGGTAATGCTTCATAGCAACTGTCATATTTTTATACATTTTGTCTGTGTGTGTAAATTACAGAGAGCAGAGCGAATATGGGGTTATATTGTCAGAAGATTGGAGTTTGTCTCAGTCTTAGATTTTTTCCTTGCATCCAGCAGTGGATCAGCAGCAATGCCTCAGGAGTGGAGAGGCAGGCCGTGTGTTTCATGTCCAACAGCCACAGAGCATTCTGTATTTCACAATCAAAGATTAAATAGACAGAAAAAGGACTCTGCTCTTCAGATCTGCCACTGTTGTGAAACAGAAGATCTCTGAAACATCTATAAAAACCAGCTTAGCTGCTTCACCAATCTCAGTCTCACTTTGACAATACACCGACTTGCATAGCAGAGAGCATATTCTATAATTCAAGGAAATGTATGCTCTGTGTGTGTTTGTGCTCTTCTGCTGGGCGTCTGTGAGCCACTCCGCTCCAGCCCCCTGTGAGAACTTGCTTCGACCTGTGGAGGGCCTGAGTTTCCGTGATGTGGAGGGCAGATGGGCTTTAGTTTCAGTCAGCGCTGCTGTTCCAAAATACCTGGAAAAAATGAAGCTTGCAGACAGCGGAAGCGGCGTCTTTGCCAATTACACTGACAGCACGAAGATATCCTTCACACGCATCTCGAGCATCGGTGACAGCTGCCAGTACATGCAGACGGACATCACCCTGGACAGGAGTGGCTTCAGCGATCCTCAGTTAAACATCAGCATGACTCTGATCCAAAGCTCCTGTCAGGACTGTACAGTGGTGCGGTTAGACAAAAGCCCTGACCAGCCACTGCGTCTGTATCTGTTCAGCAGAAGGAGGGCGGTGGAAGCAGAGGAGATGGAGGAGTTCAAAGCCCAGGCAGAGTGCCTCAGCATGTCTGAACATCATGTGATGGATCCCACCAAGGAGCTCTGTCCAGAACAGATATCCAGAAATCCAGCTGCTTCAACTGAAGCAACAACTGAGGGACAAAATGCCTGAAACACCCCTGCTTCTACTGTCACTTAGCAAAGGCTAAGTCCAACTAATGTGTTTTGAACATTTATAGTGTAAAAAATTATAGAAAATTTGTAAATGATAGTGCCAGTGGATCAACCTTTTTGACGGTCAAGAAGATTGGATTTAAAGTAAATTTGCTATCCTCATGCTGTAAGCTTAAATACTGCTTCATACTACTTCAAGGTATCCAACTTTAACTATTTCACTGTCTTCAGTGACACATTTTAATAAAAATATAGTCTGTCCAACTTATTAATAATCAAGTTTCATGATTTGATAAAGACAACACCTGAATAGCAGTTGACCTGAAGGATTATTCAATAGTTCATGTACTATTTATTGTCTGAAGTTGAACTGAATTGAATTGATTTTATTTGACTGGCATTTTAATGAACGTACAATATTGTTGTAAATATACCGGATTTAGCAAAATGCTAATTTCCATCCCTAGTCCCATATATTAGGATCTTAACTTTCACAGGGATGACTGTTGACAAAACTGAAACAAAACCCAGTTCATATAATCGCATAAAATCTCATGAATCAGTGTTTAAATCTGTGCTGAGCAGCATCCTGACATGAAAATTACTGTTAAGTCATTGTAGGAAAGTGTGAACTTTGCACCTTTAACATGCCATTGCTGGGGAGGTCTGTTCTCATTAGAGCCCAATATTAACGTCAGTTGTTTTTCATTCTAGTGTTAATGAAAATGTAAAGACTTTTCACTGTTTAGTAACACAGCTAATCATGGTTGTTCATGTCAGTGTGAAATTTAAAACGAAATCTACAGAAGACACTCATAAGTCTGGACCTGTTATTGCATGTTGCTGAATAAATGTCTTCACTGCATCAATCTCTACTTTTCCCTTTTTTTAGCTTTTATTCTAAGTTTTTCAATGCATATGACGGCGAAACACTGTGAAGATTTTATTAAGCTACAGATAAATTGCACTTAAAATGTTCTTAGATATCTGACAGCACTGATATGTTGGCTTCTGAACAAATAAACATTTATGTAATTATTAATTACATTGAGACTATAGTTAAGGAAATAAAAATGATACATACATAAATATGAAAACATGCATGTGTTTGAATCTTTGGGCAGGTATTTAAAATATAAATAATAATTTAGCAGAAGTAATATTAACATTTTGAAGTGGACCAGTAAGTAGACCTTCCAACCTCAAACACTTTAAACTCATTTAATGACTTCAGTTATAAGTCATTAAAACACCAAATTAAATTAATCAGTGTCTCCTCTGCATGTGGGTCAAAAAGCATAATTCAAACATGACATTTAGCAATTTCTCAAGCATAACTACAACTAATAATAATCTATCTCAACTACAGATTCCACCAAATTAATTTTGAAGTTTTTGAGAGTTTATGAAAAAGCTACCAGGACTTTAAATGTATTGCTATTTATAAATAAACAAATAAGCTAAGAGAACGGAGGATTTAGGTATTCTCTTACCTTAACTGTACTGAGAAAAACTCAGCCTCACATGTACATAGCCTGAATATAAACATATTCACATGTTTGATGTTTATTAATAAAACAAATGTAGGACAAACGGGAAAATTATACATGCTTTTTATTCTTTTACACACAAAAATAGAACGTAAATGGATGCCTGATTTTTTTAAATTGTTTTTATTTATTTAATTTTTCTTTTGTATCCCTTTCACAAAGTTTGGGTGTGTTGCATCAAATACCAATCAGATACACAGACGTTTCTGGCTCTAACATGACAAGATGTGTGAAAGGTCAAGGCTTTTGAATACTTTTGCAATTCTTTGGACCTCTTGTTCCCCAACATAAAGTTTATTGCTGAGATCAAAGCAGTTTATAGTGATCATTCTCCTTTCTGAACAGATTGTGGGATACTGGAGTGTACCAAAGTTTCATCAGATTAGTACTTATCATGTCATAGAAGTCCAGTGTTTCCACATTTCAAACAAGTCCTGTTTGTGGTGAGTTTGAACTTTACAGACATGTTTGTTGTGCTGTCTATCACTCTGCTCTGTTTGCTGTCTGTGAAGCAGCCTGGACAGTTCTGCTAGAACCTTTGGATCAGCTGGACCCTTCTCACCTGCAGGGCAAATGGGCTTTGGCTTGAAGTCACTTTCAATAATTCAGCATATATTGAGTTGTATAAACCTCAGCTCCGGCATTCACTTCTCCAACATTAGAGCAACCTTCAACGTGTCATAGCCAAAGAGAAATCTTTTGGATGAACAGTGCAAGCATCGCACCTACAGCGTCCCTGTTGAAGGAAGCTCCCTCTGCTTTAATGCAGGGGATCAGCTGAACCTCACTGTGACTGTTATTTATACATCCTGTCCAGACTGCCTGGTGATGTGCTTTGACAGCAAGTCAAAGAAAACAGAGAGCTTGTGGCTGTTCAGCAGGAGAAGGGAAGTGAACACGGAGCAGCTGGAGGAGTTCAAAGCTCAGGCAGAGTGTCTGAAAAAGCTTCCACCTGCTCTGCTGGATCACACACGGCAACTTTGTCAAGAACAAATGACAAAATGAACACATACAATGAGCTTTAGATAGTCTGAGTTTTGATGGATAGTCAGATGGGGAAAATAATATTTTTTTCATGTCTAAATCTTTACATTGTAGCTTCGCTCAGCAGGAAATAAGTTCAACATTTTCAATCCTTTAGCAAGAACACAACCAAATTCTGACTCAAATTGTCTGCTTAATCTATTAAAGGTTCGTATCATTTTTGTCTCTAAAAAATTGTCTCTGCCTCTCCAGTTTCTGTCCTGGACCACATGAAGTCTGTTATTTAAATCTATGTTTTCCCTTTTTATATATTCCCTACATACATGTAGACATACATAACTAGGCTAGTCAGACTAACTTGACTATCCACCAATCCATCATATGACAACACAATCACATCCCTGGGTTACTGATGTCAGTAACTAACCTAGTTACTGACTAGGTTGGTCAGTAACCCAGGGATGTGATTGTGTTGTCATATGATGGATTGGTGGCCTGTCCAGAGTGCAGCCCAGTGACCGCTGACCCCCCACAGCCCTTCAAAGACAAATTTATACAATGGATAGACTCTCTGAAAAGTTGAAAAGAAAGAAAAATATAACACATTCATCACCAAAGCAAGGATAATTTGATTACTAGCTACACTGCGACCTTTAGAAAGAAACCCGAACACCCAAAAATTCATTATAAGGCACTTAAAATTAAGTTTATCTCAAGATAAAACTGGGTTTGTCCTCTTAACAAGGGAGTCATCACATTTTCTGAAAGCCTCAGTTTGAGGAACAAATGCAATGAATATGCTGAATGATGTGGCACTTACTTAAATAAAAGGTCACAGGCTCTTTTTCATAACAGTAGACTTCATTTTAAAGACAAAATAATTCAGCTTTCTTTAAAGCAGCATATAAGGCAGATTCCTAAATCTGACCAAAAGTACACATTGTTTAAATCCTTCTTTACATAGTCTGGTAATTCTCTAATAACTTAACAGGCCATTAATTTATAATGAATCCTCTTGGATTAGTATTCACTTGTTAAACTACACAAAACATATGTTATGATTTCAGCATTACATCTATTAACGGTTCAGAAAATATTTTTTTCAAGAGATTTACATAAGAATACAAACAGTTTGACTTCTAGATTAAATTAAATTGATGTTTTTATTCCTCTGATAAACTCAATAAACATTGTAGAATGATTTATTTTCCCAAAGTGGTGTATGTAACAAGTTGTTTGGGAGATTCCTGTGTAAAGTAGGTTTATTCCAGGAAAGAAAAAGACTTACCAGAAAACATTTAAATGAATGATTTAAAACCAATAAATGATCAAGTTTACTTTGATTTCACAATGGTAGAATTCCCACTCCAGATAAGGGCTGAAGATCTTGTCCTGTGTTGCAACAGTGGATTTTTTTCAGGCAGGCTGAGGGATAAAACCACAGATTTTCTAACTGTGCTTCACTGCTGATGAAAAACAGAGAAGAAAAAACACTGAGCTGAAAAACAAAAAAATCTGACATGTTTGCTGTGTGTGCCTTCATCATTTTGTGCTTGGTCTCTGTGAGCCATTCAACTCCTCTGCTCTGTGAAAAGCTGGTCCAGCCTTTGGAGTCTCTTTCTCCGCGTCATTTAGAGGGCAGATGGGCTTTAGTTGCTGGCAGTCTCAACCATTCACAATCGATGGGTGCCCTGAGATTAAGGGACAGCATCACCATGTACTTCTCCAACTCCAGCGACCCTTCCACTGTCTCCTACACCCAGATCAACCGCTTTGGGGATCGATGCCAGCACCTTCGCTACAACATCTCAGTGGACGGCAGCTCCTTCTCCTTCAATGTGGGGAATCGCTTCGACCTCAACGGAAGTCTCCACTATCCGTCGTGTCCAGACTGTCTGGTGATGCGCTGGGTAGTAAAGTCCAATAAGAGGCATTCTGTAGATCTGTACCTGCTGAGCAGGAGGAGGGAGGTGGACCTGAGAGAGATGGAGGAGTTCAGAGCTCAGCTGAAATGTTTTCAGCTGCCTGTGCCTGTTGAGATGGATCCGGGTGAGGAGCTTTGTCCAGAGCAGCCTGAGCGCTGATCAGCAGCAGCATGAGATGATGGTCTATCAAAAAGTGTCAGAGCACATTCATATGTGGAGTTAAAACTGTGCTTGTCCCCTTTTGAATTTAAATAAATTTACTAAAATAACTTCTTAAAAAATACAATAATTCTTCTGTTCTTTCATGAGTTTGTCTGCAGACTCAGCTGGAATTCCTCAGAGATACGTTTAAGAAAATTACACAGGAAAGAGTCTGCTATTTTCATTTTGATCATTTGTGTATACAGTACATAAAAAAGTGGAGGCGTAATAAGCTTATGCTTCCACCTACACTCTTTTTGGTCTAAGCTTTGTGTTGACAGGAATTTGAATATTGTTTAACTATTTCAGTTTTAGTTTTCTCTTATTTTTGACCTTTTGTTTTTTTGTTTTTCTCAGCATTGTATGTTTTTTTTTTTTACTTGTGTATGGAAAGATTATTGACCAAAAATAAATAAATAAAATTATAACTATGAATTGCACAGCTGTTAATGTGCGAGATATGTCCAAACTGGGTTTTCCCCTTTATAATTAATACGATCTAAATGTAAAATGACTGCAAATTAATATTCTTGAGGCACAGTTCTCCTCTCAGATACAGTTTGTTAGGTAATTTGTACAGTTTTTGCTAAGAACTTATTAACTTGCTGCGATCAACCATCCGTTGTTGCCACATGTTGGTTCAGTGAGGGATTGCTGCATAGTCAGTGATGAGATTGAATGTATGTAACTGAGATTAAATCTATTTATGACTGTATGGCATTTACTGACTTTATTACATTTTCTTTAAAAACATCTGGTCCTTAGGAGAAAATCTGTGCCAACATTGACTCTGTTACATTAAATTACTTTAATGCAAAGAACATAGATTTTTACTGTGGAGTTATTCACTGTGAAAGAAATGTGCCATTGAGTAGGTTAAATAAAAAAAACGAGCAACATGCATGTGCAAAATGCTTTATCATCATAGAGGGTTGAACTGATATTTCTGCTTTTACATAGATGATTTCTGTAAACATTTAGGGCTTAGTTTAGCTAATGTTGAGAAAAAATTACATAAATGTACAAATAAACTGCAAATCAGTTTGAGAAAATGTGATCATTTCACATGTTTTGTTACAGTAAGAATTTGGGCCTTTTTATGCCTTGCAAAATTATTCATCTTCTTTCAACTTGTTCTCTATTTTGTCACGATTCAATCATAAAACACAATATATGAGTACATCAAAAGAAATACAATGTTGTAAAGTTTAATATTTTGTGTCACTCACTTCAGAAAGTGAAACCTGTATATCACATACATCCATTGCACATAGAGTTAAATATTTAAAGTTTATATTTCAACAGTCCAGTTCTATTTCTCTTCAGCCCCAGTAAGACTCTGCTGATGTTCTTGGTTCAGAAGTGGCTTCACTGGAGGAAGGTGACATTTGTAGCCCATTTGAAGGATTCACTGGTGAGTAGTAGCTGTTGATGTGCTTATTTAGGTGATACCTGTGGCTGATGCACCCTATCCCATTTTTTTCTTCCACATAACTTTCTTTGAATAAACTTGGATACAGCATACTGTATACAACCTAGTCGGATTATTTTTTAACCCACTAGTTTATGTGTGTATCCCACCTCCTTCCTAATGACCACTGTAGATGGGATCCTTCTTCCCTATGACCCCGCATGGATAGGCGGGTATAGAAAATGGACGGGTGGATGTTGTCGTAGCTCACCTCATAGATTTATTTTTGTTTTTTAAGGATCACCAGTAAAACACTAACTACCTCCTCTTTTCCTCCCAGATGTGAAATCTTCACGTCTCTCTAGCGTATTGTTTCACTTACTTACACGCTCTGATATTGTTACGCACTAATTGGATTAGTACTTTACATTTTCAAATCCCCATAAGCCTTGAGTGCACGTGTTCCTGCGAACACACACTCTTTCTTTTCTGTGTATTAGTGAATGTGCATGCAGGGGGTGCAAGGAAGGTACACACACAATGGTAGGGAATACAAGTGCCGGAGAACAGAGCTGTGAGCACAGAGATTCGATTTGTGCTGATGACCTGAAGCAAGCGAAGAGTTTCAGGCGCTTGTTTCTGTCAGATAGAGGCAGCTGGAGGGCAGTTTGCTGACAGGTATGTGCAACTGCAATCTAGTATTCTTCTATGCTTTGGTCTAATAGGAAATTGCTGAACACAGATCTAATTTATGACTGCCAGAAAAATTTACTGTAGCACTGGAACTTAAGTCGAATGAGACCAGTGTGTTTTGTACCTAAAATGAATAGAAAGACAATGAATTATAAATAGAATTGATTAAAACTATTCCATAGAAGATTCTAGCAACAGAGAAACTAAATAGATTTTTCTTTTTACTGAATGGCCTTAGATCATAAACTGCATTTGGACACAGCTCACCACAAAAAACTGTGACCATGTTTGTTTCTAAGGGGCTTCTTGCGGCTGTGTTATTAATAATGAACGTGATTTTGTTGTTCTTTTGAAAGAGTGGCTCTCATTGCAGATAATGAGGAAAACATGGGCTCGTTATGTAAAAGAGCTCTAATCCACTGACATTCTGCAACTCTACAAATGAGAGTTTTTGAGAAGCTCCAACCCCCAGCTTCCTTTGTAGGACACAAAACCAAATCGTGCATCTCACCAGGTGTATAATGCCTTTTGTTTCTTAAAGCAAATGAGAAGAAGGGAAATGACTCATTGCAACATGCAAAGCTTTCACACTCCAAAGTAGGGAGATTATCATTAGCATGGCTCTATAATAACAGGCCGTTTGTTCTGCTGCTGTAGCCCTGCAGGATCTGAGTATTAGTGTTTACAAAACTAGTCATATCCTTTGTGAATATGTTTTGCATTTTATTTTTATTTGGATTTTATCTGACATACTAAAACAAAGTTTTCCACAATTGTGAACATTTTTTTCATTTAAAACTAAATAACAGAATCCCATTCAACAAACCTCTTTCACACTCACCTCACTAGTAAACAGAATCCACAGGCCTGTAGTTTTATCTCAGTATTAATCCAGCTGCTCTATAAAGGACTCAGAGGTTTGTTGGAAATGGTTACCAAGTCAACTGCGTCATAAAGAGCAACACAGCAGGCAGATTAAGCTTTCAACCCTTCCAACACTGTTTGGACAAGGAGAGCATTAATATCAGAATCAACCAAGAGAAAGTCTGTGAAGAGAACAAACCAAAACAATGCCAACTTGAATTTTTTGGACTAGACGCAAAATGTCACTTGTGGCTAAAAACTAACACTGCACATCGCCGTGAACATTCAGACCTCATGATGAAACATGGTAGAAGCAGGGTCAGGCTGGAAGTTGGAGAGAACATGAGTCAAGCTGAATACAGTAATCCTGGAAGAAAAAAATACTGAGGCTGTAAAAGATTTGAACCTGTGGTGGAGGTTCACCTTCAAACAGCAGTCAGTCCTAAACATACAGCCAGAGGTACAATGCAATGATTTAGATCAAATCTCAGGTGCGTGGTACAATTGTCCAGTCCAGGTACAAACATAAACTCAGTTTATAATCTGTGGTTAGCCCTGAAAATTGATGTGCATAGATGATCTCGATATCTGACCGAGTTCAAATCACATAAAATTTAGACTCAAAACTTGTTGCCTTCTCATGAAGATATAGATTTGATTCATAATATTGAAAGTTGAAAACTAGAATTCAGAAGCAGACATTGATCTAGTATCACAACATATGCCAACTATGGAAAACACTGAAAATTACATGTCTTATTGATATTAAACTAGGAATCAGACAATAGTTTCCTTTAGACTGAACATGAGTGACAAGAATCCAATATTTCCCCTTATTCCTCCTGAGTCTGAAACCAGCCAGTGTACATTTTATAATGGGCTCTGAATGGAGCACTTTGTGCACATAATAAGCTGCTTCTTGTCCTTCTCATTTCCAAAACAACAAAAATGCCTGTCATATAAAAGGACTCCAGGAAGCTGGACTTCTGTTTCAAGACTGGAAACTAACCTTGAAATGATGGTGGAGTGCTGTGTCTGCCACAGCAGGAAGTAGAGTGCTCAATTTCATCACCAATAGTCCAGAAACTGCACACACTTTAAACACACTCTGAAGCTGGTGAGTGATGCATTGCTCTGTTGTGGATCTGCTTCTGCTGTTATTATTGTTGCCTCACTGTTCTCCATTCTTGCTGTCTCTCACCCCTATGTTGGACCTTATTATCTCCACTCAAAGGGCTGTATGTTATTTGTCCATCGTCCCAAATCATCAAGCACTTGTTCCAAAAGCTGTGATCTACATGTCCCCAAATGATCAGTCATGGCACACAAATCCAGACTTGTCTGACTGACTTTGCAAGTATTATCATTTGTGGGAATTTGTTAGGATGCTGACTGAAAGTCTACATGTGTGTAAGCACAATTATTTATATGGGATGAGTTTAAAGACAATAAAATGGCAAGTGTGTGTGTATGTTAAAGAAACAGGGTTGGTGTATGTGTGTGTGTGTGTGTTATCCTGAGCTATTCCCCAGCCTGTAAGATGATTACAGAAAGGTGTGCTCAGCAAAAAACTTTATTCGCTGCCTTGAAGCCAAAGCCTTGTGAGGTGCTACTGGCTCTCTCTTGTCAAGCGGGAGCGCTCGTTCTGCTGTGGAAAGAAGACATAACCATGGTTTATATGCTCAACTCCAGTGCAATACGAACAGTTTGTTCGTGAATCTCTACTGAGTTCATTGTCCTTAAACGTCCGTCAGATGATGATTCAAAAAGCTACAACTGAGCTGTAGTTGAAAGATCGTAAGATCATAAATTTAATATTATATTTAAATGGGACAATGCCATGCTCAAATTAGTAAAAAGGTTACTTTATATTTGTAGTCCCCAGTAGTTCAGACACAAATAAACACATGAGAATAAACACACAAACCATTGCAATCAATCAATTCACAACATAAATGAGACAAAAAGAAATCATGTTGAGAAGTAGTTATCGACATAGCAATTCGGGCACAGAGGAGTCTACATAACATTTGATTTATAATTGCTGTGCATAATTACAAATCTGACAGTCAACAAAGCAGCTTCCACAGCACGACTTAGTTCTGAGGTAATGACATCTGATTAATCCTCGTTTACATACTAACTATTTAGCAACTGTTTGCTTGTTGAAGTGTATTTATTGAAATTAGGTACACAAGGAACAAGTTGTTTGTATCAATACATCAGTTCATTGATTACATTCAATGTGAGGTATATTGTTCAAATGCCAGATATATACTGAAGTTTTTATGTTTGTCATCTGGATTTTTATTTTATTATTATTTTTTTCACCTTTACTTTACCAGGATAAAATCCCTACCCTAACCCTGAGATTAAAACCCCTTTTTTTAACAGCATGCCCCTCTGTGATCAGCTTAGACCATGTGAAATATTAAAGTGCAAATGAGAGATAGCATTCAGTATGTCAGGATTTCTGCACAATAAATGTCACACTGAAAACAGATGATGATTCATTCAGTGGTGCAGGCACTGCAATAATAGCATTAAAAAAAAGTGGCTGACAATGTTCTGTTGTTAAACTCTGCTAATCACCATGTTGTTCCTCTCTCCCCTCTCTGCTTCCCGTGCTTTTAGGGTTGACTGACTGGCTGGGGGCCCAACAACCTGATTGCTCAGAACATTTTACATCAGCAGTCGTGCTGCCATGGAAACAAAGCCCACAACCTGGCAGGAGCAAGGTCTTTTCACTTCTCTAGTTGAGATGCAGGGTGAAGAGGGCAAAAGCGTGGGCCACAATGTTACTCTACGAGAGAGAAAAGCCCCCAAGGCAATGCCTGAGGAGGACTTAGAAGCCCCGGAGCTTGGAGTCAAACTTGAAGCTCCATGGGAATGTCAGACAATCGAGATAATAGAAATGGTTGATGTAATCAAAATTGAAAATCAGAAATCCACAGATATTAGTCAGTGGCCTATGAGAGAGACACAAGAAGGTATGACAGAAATGGAAGGAAGGCCTGAAAAGTTGTCAGATGCACAGGAGAAACCTAAAGAAGCAGATAATTTCTGTGAGAAGGATTTCCCGCCTCCACTGCCGCTCAGTGCCTTATCAGCAACAGAGTGTGGTGAGAAAGAAGGGGTTTCCAGCCTGGAGGGTGAGGTGGAGGAGTGGATCAGTAAAGCTGAACCAACTGAAGTCACTCAAGAATGCGCAAAGACAGCCAAACTTCTTGAGCCAGCTCATCAGGATGCAGGCATAACATCACAGTTGAATTCAACAGCACTAATGAATGCAGGTGACATTAGAAGCAATAAAACGGAAACTTCTGGATCTCAGTTTGCCCGACGCTGTCTCTCTGACATGAACAACTCAGATGACAGAAACACTCTGAACTCTCCTCCTTTCGCTGATGAAAGTGAAGAAGAAGAGGAAACAGGTGGAGATGTAACAACTTGTCAGCACCAATCTGCTCCACATGAGATGAGCTGCGTGGGTTTCCAACCTTCATGTTCCAGTCATGAAGAAACAGACTCAGTCCTGCCTGCAAATGATTCAGTCAGACAGGAGGAGGCAGTGTTGCCACAAAGTCAGTCTGAGCTCCGTCCCAGGAGATTAAACCAAGAAGCTGCACAACAGGTGTTTGGCCAGGGATCGCCACCTGGTTGGGCTGTTGCCATGGAGCTGGCCAATCAGGGAGAGGAGGCCTCTGAAGGCCATAGTTGCGTTGCAGCTGCAAGAGAAAGGAGCAGCAGGGTGTGGGAGAGGACAGAGGGTGAAAATGAGCAAACAGGTGGAGTGAAAGGGCAGAATAAGAGCAGAGTTGAAAAGAGCAAGACGGCTGTGAGGTCACAGAGCAGAGGGCTGTTCAGGTATCTCGAAGCAGTCCGAACACAAGAGCCTAAGGCGGAAAACAGCTGTGATATATCTCCTAAAGCCAACAAAGACACCAGGATGAGGACCGACACGTATGATGACAGCCAAAGTGACAGCGGAGTGTCAGCAGACTTCCACTCATACACAACACGGAACAGCAGCACCAGCATGTCTGCAGACTCTCCGGGCCCTGTCTCCTCAGAGACCCCCATCGAGAGGGAGATCAGACGGGCCATAGAGCGCGAGCAAAGCCTGAGAAGATCCAGAGGACTTCCAAACCAACGCACCTCTCCAGAATACGTAGAAGTTCCTTCCAGAAAAAGCGTCAGCGTGTCCTCCACTCCCAAGTGGTCCCAGAACAAGGACAGGGAATTTGCAGGCAAAAAGATGCAACACGAGATTCACGAAGAGACTCGGAGGGAGCAAGACCTGGTCAAGATTGGGAAAATTCCTGGCTTCTATGACAAAGGCACAGTCCGCCAATTAAAAGAGAGGAAGCAACTCTTTGAGACCCTGCAGATATGTCCAGAATCGCCATTGACATTCTCACCTAAAAGTAAGACCCCATCCTGGTCGTCTAGTAGCAGTGAAGATTTGAACTTAATTTTGGAGAGTCAAGATGAATCTGGGACATCCACCCCAGAACATACCTCCTACACGGAGAGAAAACCCATGATGGTCAATACCTCACAGAACCAAACCTCTGCCAAAGGTTTAGACCATTCTGGTCTCAAAGGACCAAAGCTCTCAGAGGGGACCGGCTATCAGATCATCATCATAGAAAATAGCCGAACCATTCCAGCACAGAAACACTACAAAGCCAAAGCAGAGGCAAAGGCCAGTCCAGCTCTGGAAACTGGAAAGGATTTCAACTCAACAGAAAAGACAACAAGCTATGATGGGCTGATGAAGGCAAAGAAGGAACAGGAGGAGAAAGAGATCTCAGCGTCCAAGGAGAACCCTTTTTTCAAGCTCCGTTCCTCGGCTAATTTAGATAAAGTTAGGCAGGATATCCAAGAGGCCAAAGACAGGGAGAAGGAGCTTCACACCTTGCGGCTCAGCCTGTATGGGGGAATCAATGGTGCCAAATCCCCCTCAACAAAAGAAATCCCAGCTCCTAGTCCGCTTCCCAATGGTAGCAGTGGACTGTGTGAAGGTCAGTGGATCAATTGTTGTAAAAACTGATTCTACATGTGTTAGGGAAAACTCTGGAACTGTTTTTGTAACCACATTACTTTATTCCTTTGACATCAGTGGAAAATATCAAAGATTTGCAAACAAGGGTTAGCATACTTGCCTGTCAAGCTAATATCAGAAGCTGTGAAAGGGAAAATCATGAGTCATACAGTTTGACAGTGTATGAAAGCAGTGAAGTTTGTTGAAAAAAAGCCTAAAGTTTGAATTCATTAATAAGTAAAGACAGAGTCTTATCTGTAACTCAGTATAGAATTAGGGTTGACAAAAAGAAAAGAAATAACACTGAACAGTCTTGAATCTTCTTCCAAGATCATCCTTTGATCTTTGATCAGGCCAGTAAACAATAAAATTATTGATTTTAGGATCACCAGGTTTGATCAAAATATTAGTACGTAAATTATTTCCCCTGTTAAATGTAGTCTTTTGTAGACCTTTCTCCCTTTGTCTTTGTTATATGTCAGTGCTTATATGTTGAAGTGTGTGAATTAGGATTATACAATCAGTCATGCTAGTAAGTAAAAACTTACTCAAAAATATAATTATTGAATTATTACAACCTGAAGTGTGAAATAAACTTCAGTGGAATTTGAAAACAAAATATGTGTATAGGTTTATGTCTGGTTGAACGATGTGTGTGCCCAGTTGATTTAGTTTTTCTTTTTTGGGGGAGATTTTATTGTAATCCATAGGGAGGCCCAGAAAATCTTTGGGAACCATTGCCTTAAATCAAGGCAAATATGTACAGTAATACCATTAAAAAGGTTAAACTAATGCAACAAGACAAAAACAAGAAAACTTTAAACAGTTAATCTGTTACTTTTTTGGTCAAAATGCTGCTACACTACATAATGCTAGTAAAATGAAATTAAATGTTCTCACCCAGCCTGATAACATTTTTAATAGGCTACACTGTCAACAAAGTGAGTCATAAATTCAGGGTGTTTAGTATAAAGCACTCGTATTCAAATCTAGGGTTGACAATACATATTTTCACCAGAAGGGTGTATAACAATAGAAACTAAATAGCAGTTCATTTGAAAGGACAAAGCCGCGAAGGTATGAGTTAAAGGTTTATTGATTGAAGAGGATGTTCTGAATGGACAGGGTTGAAGGGTTACATAGGGAGACTTGCTGATGAAGGCTTGGGATGAGGAGGCTCAGAGTAGGGGCGCAGTCTTCTGAACATTGACTTTTTCTGAGTCTAACTCCAAGATGGAACGTGAAACAAAGAAGACTGGAGGAGGTGAATGAAATAAGGAAGTAGAGGAAGAGAGATGAGGCAAAATGGGGTTGAGGATGGAATTGAAAGAATGTGACAGAATGTGACTTGTTTTAAAATGGCTCTCATTTCATTTAAGTATTACAGTGGACAATGGGAAAAGGGCTAAGGTTTCAGTACCCCAAGAGTTCCTCGGACACTGAAACCTGAAAATGTCTCCAATAAAACGACATCTGCTTATATCCACTTCACCCATTCCTCAGTCTGTCACATTCTTTCAATTCCACCCTGATCATGTCAGATGTGCTGATCTGACATGAAACTGAGGGCTGGAAGCCACAGCTACATTTTATGTTTGATTGCATTTCTGGAATAAAAGGTTAATGAATAAAAGAAGACAGCAGTCATTTCAATTTCAATAAAAGGTGGCAGAAAATGACCAGGGTGTGCCACGGTGCAATTATATAACCATGACGCAGTGCACGTTACATAACATTGCTTGATTGTGCAACCTTTTTATGCTCGTAGTGTCTACTGCAATTATTGTTTTTTATTATATTGGTGGTCAGTGAAATTCTTCTCATGATAGTCACTTTTTACTTTTACTGCCTCCTCATTTAGCAGTACTGTAAGCAGGGACAGTCTGATAGGAACCAGTGTGCCACACTTTTTGTTTTTTCTGTAATAATTGCTTCTTGCACTGTCTGTCTTGCAGGAAGACGGACAGTGGACCAGGTGTCTGTGCGACCGCCTGTCCAGAATGAAGAGGAAAATATTTTCCACCCAGAGGTGTGTTGGCGTTTTAGTTTCCTTCCTTCCACCACTGCTCGCTTCTGTTTATAAGGGTTTTCCACTTTATAAATGGCTGGGGCACTCTGCTAAGAACATGAAAATGTAGGCAAATCATCTCCCAGTCTCTCTCTTGATTGCTGCATAGAAAAACAAAATAAAGCTTTCTAACTCTGTGTTCATGTGTTAATTAAAACTATGCATTGGGGGTTAAAGCAGTCTCCTAGCAGCATGATTATGAACATTTCTGCTCTGGACTTTAATATATAATTATCACGTTTAGAAACCTCTTGGGAAGATGTCAGCGTTTCTTTTGCGCCAAATATGGGACACAAATATCTGATAAGGTCTTGAACACACAGCAAGGCACTTATCTTTGTAGATAAGGGAAGAAGGCAAGCAGCCCTATGACTGAGACAGAGAGGGAAAGAAACATGGAGTGTGGAAAGTGGGATTAGGTGTGTGCACGCATGTGTGCGCGTGCGTTCAACTCCAGAAGGAAAAAAGGGGAGTCATTTTGTAATGATTGACTTTTGTAACCTGTCTCGTGAGCTCTAAATCTCTCTGAAACGAATGTGTCTGTGATTACACCTGAGTACTGCTGTTTAATTTGGTGAGGCATTAAGGTGTGGGGCTTTAGCTGCATGGTTTGATATGAGTTTAAGGATGAAGTCAGGATTCTGCAGGAGAGACTGGCCCTAATTGTTGACTTAGTCATACTGAACATGGCCTAGGATCAAAACTGCATTAACTCCTGTTCAGTGTTGTATTGTTACAGAATGATGGGCTGTAGAAGAAGCAACTTCATTCTGTTATTACCTTTGCAGTGCCTTGCAAAAGTGTTCAACCCCTTCAGTATTTTCCCACTTTGTCATATTACAACCAAAGATTCCAACGATTGAGATTTTATCTTGCAGAGATAAACATATGAAAAGCCTGGCACCACTTTTACACATCCAGTGACAGATTTTTGACTGTTTTTCTTTCTTTTTGATTGTGAATACCAAATGTTTTGTCTTGTCACACACTGACACTTGGATTTAATCCTCAAAATCTGCCATGTACTGGGACATTTTAACATATGGATGTGGTTTGATGTAAACAATTCTATTGTAGCTCTGGCTGTATGTTTAGTGTCCTGCTGCAAGATAAAATCCCCCCCTGTATCTTTTGCAGCCACCACAGTCTTCCTCCAGGATTGCCCTCTATATAATTCCATCCATCTTTGTGTCAACTCTCACCAATTTTCCTGTCACTGCTGAAGAAAAGAATCTCCAAACCATGAGGATGTAGTACTGTTTCTCTGTGGAGATTGTTATTCCACTCATATTGGCCATAAGGTTCAATAAAGATTCATCTGCCCAATGCTGTGTCTGTGCTTTTAGCAAACTTTAAGCAAAACTTCTTTTGGATTTTTTTCAACCAGGGCATTTTTTTTGCACCCCTTCACAAAACAAGGCTAGTTGTTGTCTTGACAGTGGATTCTCACATCTGTACTGCGGCTTTGTCCTCCTGAGTTATCATGAGCCTTTCTGATTAATGCTGTTTTGGTCTGATCCCTTAGTTGAGGTGGATAATCATGTTTTGTTTGGATTGCCATTGTGCCATATTCTCTCTGTAGATGAAGGATTGTGATCTATATGATGGTCAGAGCTTCACATATTGATACAGAGGGACTCTATTTACTAATTAGGAACCTTTCAAAGAGAGTTGACTGACATTTTGGAGTACCATAGTATAGGGGGCTGAATACAACTGTAAGCAACAGGGTTTTAGGTTTCTATTAGTAAAAGATTTTAGGAAACCCCATCTTCTTTACCTTTCATTTAACATTAATGCCTCATGTTTTGCTGGACCATAGCTTCTTTGTTTATCTTCATCTGTTTTCCACCCAGATTCGCAAGAGTTCCAGAACTCCAAGACAAAAGAACCCTCTAGTGCAGCTGTGGGAGTCGGGCCTGATCAACAACTACAACCTGGAAGACGACTGAGGTTCAGGGAGGGTTCACAGAGACCTACATTTTCTTTAATTATGGGGTGAAATCAAAACAGAAATGATCGGTGTGAAGACGGAGGAAACATGAAACAGGAGGCAGCAGCATCAATGATGAAAAAGAGGTAACATAAAGCAAATCAGAAAGACGTTGAGGATTAAGGCAAGAAAACGAGGCCAGGCAGACTGGGAGCAAGACAAATGGCAGTAGAAGGAAAACGCTGCCTTTTTCTTCATATGACAGGAGAGAAGAACGTCTGTGAGACAGGCCACTGTGTTGCCTGCTGGCCTGCTTATGATGCTGCAAAGACAAAAGACAAACAAATATCATCAAGGAAAAAAATGAAGATGACAAATAATGCAATAGAGACCAAACAAATTCTAAGAAATCAAATGTTAAATCATGCTGAAGGTCTTTTTGTTTTGATTTTCTTAAGTAATAATAAAGTATAACATTTTGGTTTAAAAAGTTATAATTGTTAATTTTCTGAATAATGTACAAGGAAACTGTATTTATAACAAATTCCATGGAAATACTTAAAAAAAATGAAACACATACTTTTTTCATGCTTCTTCTTTTCTCTGTTAAAAGAAACTATTTGGTTTATCATCTAATGAAACAAATCGTGAATATGTCTTCCAGTATAATGGGTGCATGCTTGTTTGGTGTCGCTTCTGATCTTCAAGCGAATCAGAAAAAAAGAGGAACAGACATCAATATGGAGATAACCAACTCCTTCTGTTCCTATTCCCTAAACAACAATTACCGCCTTTTCATCAGAGCTGCAAGTGTCTTTACAAAACAGTCGACACCATAGAAAACACAAACAATGCTTCAGCTTTATTATTATTATTCACCTCTGATTGAACAAAAAGCTCCTCATACGTGTATTGAGCAGGATGAGGTCTACTTTTTGTTTCCTTTGATTTAGCAGCTTACTTCTGTTGCTCACAATTTCATTGTGTATTTAGGTTTAAGCACATAGTTTATGAGAGGGCATTAAAACTTTGATAGAGGATTAGGTTAGGTCTGGGTCATCGTTGCATGGAAGAAGAATCCATGTTTATCATTTTCAGTCTCTATGGAGTATTAACCAATGCCTTTGTATTCTCTAAATGTTGAGGGTGTATATACATATTTGAACATCTTTGGTGCATGTGGTGGGAAGAGGCTCAACAGACACTATTATTTATGACACATCACATCTAACATGTAATCACTGGTTGGGTAATACAGCCAGTGATTATCCAACTGGTTTCAAACCAAACCAAATAATTGTTTAAATTGTTGTTTCTAGATAAAAGTCATTTTTTACATGCTGTAATAGTAAAGTTGAAATGGCACCAGACTTGTTATGAAACGGATCACATTTTGCTTGTAAAACTTGCACAGCTGTAGTATATATGTGTTATGTTTTAGAATTAAGCAAAAGCTGGAGTGAAACTGTATTAGTCCAGCTCTCTTCGAATATACAGGGGTTGGACAATGAAACTGAAACACCTGGTTTTTGGTGTAGGGCCTCCTTTTGCGGCCAATACAGCGTCAATTCGTCTTGGGAATGACAT
>CAEFZY010009931.1:0-68553 GCA_903066815.1 Brachyrhaphis roseni | reverse complement strand
TGCAGAAAGACCCCGGGCCGGGAATCGAACCCAGAACCTTCTTGCTGCAAGGCAACAGTGCTACCAACTGCGCCACTGTGCAGTGAAGCCAAATGTGAATCACCCAATTCCAAAAGGCACAAATAATACACTACCTACTTCACCAAAACACCACAATGGCAGCTGTGGTGGTGGAAGCATCATGCGGTGAGGTTAGTTGATTTTACAAGATACATAAAATTAACAGTTCAAAGTTTAGACCTAAAACTTGCAGGTTGCTGAGGATAAGAGAGGATTTCATTTGCCAGCATCAAACTGAGTCAAATCAATACTTAAATTCATGAAGAATAGATTCACCAGAAGAAATGTATGAGAACTAAATCTGACTGAAAGCCTGTGGGCTGTGGACAAGATGGCAGATTGGAAAAAAAATCTGGAAGGGGGGGTTTTCATCCCTCTGACATTTTTTGAGGGATGAGGTGAGGAGGGGATAAAGGGAACTACATTATGACCAAGTAATTTATTAGGGTCTAATTTTTACATCTTGACAACCTGGCATTTAGGGGTATGTAAACTTCTGAACTCTAAGAGATCGAGGCCTATCATTTTGTTTACATTAGGATCAATACTAAAACAGAATCTTGTTCATCAATGAGCAAAAAGCTTCAGTTTTAACAAATGGTAGATTTTTTGCCCCCCATATCCTAATGTTTTAGAAATCTGTATTTTTTTTTCTAAATATTGTAACTTTTTGTCATTTTCAAAATATAATGAAACAATAAGATGCAGGTTCAGGGGGTCTCATAAAACTCCTGTAGATTACATCTGAAAAGGGACATCTTTAACCAGTATTTAATAAATGATTAATTTCCCCTTTTTCAACATTACACAAAACACTGATCTATAAGTCATGACTGACTGTGTTAAATGCTGGCATCACTGGTGATAAAATCCATTTAATACCCGACCAGGAGGGGAGAGAAAGCAAAAAGCGAATGTGGTCTTAAAGAGCGCAGCTGGCATGTTTCCTTGGTTCTGATCGTTGCAGCAGCTATTTTAGGAACCATCCAGGAAGTGATCTGCAGACAGGCAGCTGACGGAGGACTCAGCTCCACCAAACAAACCAGACTCATCTGGAACCAGAACAAGACTTCTGTTGCCTTTGATTTTGTTTTGTTTTTCCTTTTTGGTGGAAACATTTAAACTTTGTTTAAAATTGTACCAGATTGCTGAGTTACTTTCCTCCCTTTTCCTGATGCCTGGGCAAATTTGATCATCTTGTCTGACATTCACTATGATAAAACTCAAAGCACTTTGAAAGTATGCTTTACTCTTCGGAGATAAATCCCACTACTTTTGAGTCGACCCAGTCCAGCAACTTAATAACCATCTATCTGCCATCATCAGTGGCCATGTTCTCTAGCCTGGGCATTCATGACAGGCTCTACTGTCAGAAATATGCTGCAGCGCATCAGAAAGCAAGGGGAAGGCTGTGAGCGGTGTATACAAGAGCATGATTGACAGCACTAAGACCCTCCTCCTGCTTCTGATTGGTTGTTTCTGACAGAGCAGTGTATTTCTTCAGATGACAGCAAGACCATATGGAGAAGGCCATTTTTTCACAGATTGTCTTGTACTGTTAAAACATAATCCTAATTTTAACAAAGATGCAAGAAACATTTTTTTTATAAAAGTTAAATGCCTCAGCTTTAAGTGTCTGAATACGCTATGAAGATAAATCATCTCTCAAAAATCTTTTAACTTAAATGGTATTACATTTTGTGAAGACTTTAAGATGCACCCATTTATTATGACAACTTTTTGGACCAACATATAGTAAAATATATAATAAAACAACTGTCCAGCTACACTTGGTCTCAGACTGTTTCACCAGACTCAAGAAATGTAGTTTAATTACAAAAGTAGACAACAGGATTACTCAAACAACAATCTTGCTGAAAATAACCAAAAAGAAAAAAAATAAAACTGATGCATCTTTGCTTGCATAAATATAATCTTAGGCATCAAGCTGTTCGTCAATATACATTTTTGACTTTCATTCAAATAAAATGAAATAAAATAAAAACTAATTCTTGCATTTCCAAAAAATCCAAAGAAATGAATTGTTTTGCATTTTTTCCTGTAGTTTGGCAACTTTAAGATATTATATTCATTCTGATCTGCTCATATATTACATTTACTGGTGGCCACAAATCTAAACAAACATGCGTTCACTGAACAATGGCGAGACGAATGCAGTCAAATCCATAAAACTAAACCAAACCATGGAGTCACCTGGTGCACATCAGAGCAACCATGTGGCTAACTGCCCCACCAGACAGTCAATATTCTCCCTCTTCATGTCCTGCTGTCCCTGTGTGTCCTCACTCCATCTTCTCCTCCTTATGCCCTCTGCAGTATTATCAGCTAATGTATTTCCCCCCCCTCCTGCACTGCAGCCACTGTGGCACAATTACCACAGCTGCTGCACTAATGGCTTTTGATGCAGCGTCCCCTCCACCCCATCCATACACACACGCACACACACACATGCACGCACAAACATTCATAAAAAATTCATGACAGCAGCTCAATGGGAAGGTGCAGAGGGGAATCTGGCCAGCCTTAGAAAGAACAACAAATGTCATCCAGCAAACAAGGGAAGAGGCACATGTTGCAGGTTTAAACGGCTGCAGATGCAGATACGTAAATATTTGACAAAACTTACTGTCTGCATAATTAAAACTTGAAAAATTAACCTATGTCCTTGTTGTATGTAACTCCCTCTTAGCACAGGATTTCTCCCTACCATCCAAACTGTGCTGAGAGAGCTTTAGAGCACTAAGCCTGCTAGCTGAGGCTGAACCGGAGATCAACAGACATGTGGGGGGTGGGTGAGACCGAGAGAGGGTGGAAGGTAAGAACAAGTTCATCTGAATGATGGAGAGGAAACAAAGGATTGGGACTAAGACAAACAAAAGGTCAAGAGGAGGTTGGAACAGAAGGGGCGAAGATCAAGCAGGCAGCAAACCTGGAAAAAGATCACAGTGTTAGCTGAGGACATGTGGCAACATAAAAAAGCCAGAATTTAAAGCAGTCATATTAAGATTTTTTCTAATTTTGTATTGCCCATTAGTTCAAACAAACCAATTAAAATGAATCTAAAAGGTGCCTTCAAGAAGCCTAAAACTGGTAATCAAATATTTGGTGATGTTTTCTCAAATTAGGTTTTTACTATACCTGCACCACATGAGAAGTCAAAACGTAATGCAAGGTTTCCCCACAGAAAACTTGCTAAGCCCAATGGTTGGGAGGATCAGCCATTCATCCAGCAGCGCACCATGATTTTGAGTTAAGAAATGTTTGAAGTTGACAGGAAATTTGAAAATATCATTTGATAATTATGTTATTGAAGAATTGAAAGATTAATATCTGACCACCAACTATAAAGTCTTAATGCAAACATTAAAAAAAGTTAAATAAGCAATGCTAAGCCTGGTGGGGGCACAATAAAAGCCAGGTGGCCTGCCAGGCTTACAATACACTGGGGGAGACACTGTAATGTTAACGAGAAACTCAAAGATCAAAGTAGATTAAATTAAAGTACAACAAGAGATTTCAATCATTTTTTAAGACCTTTGAAAAAAAAAAAAAAAAGGCATGTCACATCAACAGGTCAGTAGAGAAACACTCTAGCTCCCCTTTTTCTCCCAGTCATTCACTTCACTATACAACATTTGAAGTTTAATAGAAAGAGTTGGGACCAAACGAGGCAGCCATAGTAGGAAAACAGAAAAAAAAGACTGTACTGTCACTGTGGTTTTAAAGAATGGAGAGCAGATCTGTATAAAGGTGGCCCCTGTCATAGGTTTTAAAACTCTGGCACCAAAAACGCTAATTGTGAGTGAAAGATGAACTCAGAAAACAAATCTGTTTCCCAAAAATATTTAAATTAATGTGGGCAGGAATCTAAACACTCCACAACTAACTAATGCATGGAATGACCAGTAATGGAGACGCTTGGGAAGGTAAGGACACACCTTTTTCTGAAGAGCAGATTTTAAGGTTTCCAGTGACATAGTAGGAGTGGCGAGCCAGCAGTGTAAATTAACCTGTGAGAGAGACACTGGAAGAAACTGTAGCATATTTAAGAAATAAATACAGATGGACTGAGAATTTCAACCCATCCACTACCTGCTTATCTGTGCCAGGTCAAAGGAAGCTGAAGTACCTGGAGAAAAACCAATGCACACACTGGGAGAACATGCAACTCCTTGGAGAAAGACGCCATGCCAGGATTCAAACACAGAACCTTCTTGCTGCAAAGCAACAGTGCTAACAACTGTCCCACAGACCTGGAAACACACAGCCAGAATCCTAGCAACACTATTCCTACCAAAGTTTTATATTTGTTACGTTACAAATTTTTATTCATTTTATTGAGCTCTTACATGATAGAACAACCCAAGGTAGCACACTCTAGTGAACTGAAAGAAAAAGCAGTCAGCATTCATGCTAAAATTTGTTAGTGGTCATGGAGACAGCCATTTGACTTCACGCAATACAACAACCTTAAAAAGAGCTACAATTAAAGTGGCCTATTCCAAGTCCAGATCTACAGTCAACTGAGAATTTGTGGCAAGACTTGAAAACTGGTTTTTATGCATGCTCTCACTCCCATCCGAGTATTGCAAAATAGCTCTATCTCAAATAGCAAGCAAAGCTTTCAGTTTCTATATATGCAAAACTAGTAAAAGTTGTGATGATTTTGAGTATCCTTCTTCCACTTTACAGCTATGCATTATTTTGTGCTTTGTCACATCATTTTCAAAGAAGGTACATGAGCATTTGTGGCTGTAGCATGATACAATGTGAGAACTTTTGAACAAATGAATACTTTTTTGCGATCCACCACATATCTGTCAGTTTCAGGAGCTCAGTTATTCACTCGCTCAAATGAGGAAACTTCTCACCCTTTCATTCAAGGGTCTTCTCTGAAAGTGTGCGTGTTCCTGTTGAACATGTGAACAAGCGTGGGAGGAAGGGAATGTGGTCGCAGCCGCCCCAAATCAAAAACATTCAAAGCTTGTGTGTGGTTGTGTGCAAGGAGAAGTGAGGGTGACTGGAAGAAAATGAGAAGCAGAAACCTGAATGTCAAGCGCAAAGGTCCGAAAGGCACCGTCAATGCAAGGCAAAGAGTGCCAAACGGGCATGTGACGAGTTAAAAACAGCACGCTTTTGATGTCACGCGAGTGCATCGACGTCACACGTTGTGTGTTTATGCGTGTTGATGAGTGTCAGCTTCACCCCAGCTAAGGGGTTTAAATATAGCAAGTGAGCAACAGTCCCAGCTGACTTTAACAATGCCATAGCTAGCAAGAAGACCATTCACGCCACATTAGCGCCATGCTAACGCTGAAACCAGAGAAGCGTTGAACAGAGGAAGGGAGGGAAGAGTGAAGGCCTTGGTTTCATGAACACTCAGCCACCCACATATGGCCTCTGCCAAGAGTTGAGTGGGACAACAGTGCCTTCGTGTGTGCGTGTGTGTGCGTGTCTGTGCGTGTGTGAGAGAGACATTCCTCCGTGAGGTGGATGCCAGAGAACGAACAGAGCAGAAGACAGACCGTCCTGGGCTTGCAGGTTTTAGTGGAACTAACGAGCCCCTCGCTGTGCATGCCGTCCTCACAGCTGTAAACTTCTTGAAGATTAGATAATCAGATCTAACTGGTTGTTTTGTCAAAAACATAAAAAATGGCAGCTTACGGCCCTGTTTGGAAGCGACATGGTGGGTCGTGGGTTTGGAGACACGTGCCTGTAACTGTAAGGTCACAAGTTCGACCTGGCAACAGACATTGTCAGTTTTATTATTATTGTTTCAGTTTCTGAAAATGGGCCTTCCCTTCCCTGAAGCATCAGACAACGTTGAAACCAGATATTTACATATGCTCTTTAACTATAAGGACACCTTTTTTATTCTCTGTGAATTTAAGCAGGCTAAATGTGACAAATATGAAATAATTCAAAAATTATTTCGGATTTGTTAAATCCTAAAATAACAAAACAACTAAAACTGAAATCTTTTCAATTTTCTCAAAAGTTTGAGAAAATATGACAAAGACAAGTTACTTCCAGCATTTGATTTAAACAGAGTCCCTTTAGGATATATATTTTAAGGCAAACATTGTTTCCTTAATTGACATTGTGAAACAAAATCAAAAGTAATCAGGCAAGATATCAGGAAGAAAATATGCATGTGTTTTAAATATGTTGATTTAAAACAGTTTGAAGATACACTCAACAAATAAAAAAAAATACACACAAATTGCTAGACCTAAATAGCATGGCTTCAAAGACAATGCTACTAAATACTAAATAGGGAAATTGAAGAAAAAACTGTCTAAAATATGTTCTTGGTCTCATTATTGCGATAGTAAATGTAAATAATTTTTGTAATCTTCACACACCTAAAACATGAAAAGTTTATGTGTATGCAAGTATCTGATTTAAATTTAAAAAAAATGCATCTTTTCAAATGCAAAACTTTCAAATGAAATCCTAGTGATAAAAAAGGCTATAGAATGATTTAACTTTCACTTTTAGGTTTCACTAAGATAAAAAGAAATAAATAAAAAATTCAAAACTCATCTCTACCAGCAGCGCTGGATTCTCGTCACCAATTCGCTCTCCACAACACATGTAATTAACAAGTTCACACCTGCTGTCTGTGGGTTGTCAAATGTCATCCAGGGAAGATTAACGCACAGAAAAACATAAATTCGGGCCATCACACAGGCATCATCCTGATAAATCTGACAAATAATTATTCAGTCCTCTATTGGTGAGTCGCCCACTCTACTCATAGGAGATCAAGCAAAACGTTATTGACACCTCTGGCTAATAGTGGTGAAACTATCAAAAAAAATGTGTAAAAATGGGTAGCAACACCTCTTATCTCCCACTTATTATTTAAGAACCAATACAAACTACCATCTTTTGTAAGGACAGTCTTAATAAATATGATGGCCTTCAGTCTGAGTCATTTTTATTCACGTCAATTCAGGTTACTCATATGCCGTCAATTCACAACACGGGTGTCAAGAAACCTTAAAAAAAATAATTTTCGTTCAATAATAAAGACAGGATCCAAGTCAAGTATATTCCAATTGATCATAATTATCAAACAGTGGCTGTTGAGTTCAGTTTATGAGTCTAATTGATTTAAGAGTTTTCAATAAGAAAACCGAGCAGATTGCACCAAGTCATTGATTTGCAGCACTAACTTCTACTGGATGTGGAAAATCCCCCTTTATTAACTGGAAGAACCCTCCAGCAGAACCTGCTGCAGTGTCAGTGGCCTTCTGACGGAGTGCTGAGGTAGCCAGAGCATGCTCACAAAAGATTACAATAAAAGGAAAAATATTCACATGAAAGATCTCCGCTGATCAAAAGAGATGCATCTAAATGATCAGCAATCAGGCACAATATAATCAGCTGTTCATTCTTGATAGCTTTACAGTGTGCATCAGATCTGCATACAGCTAACCCAGCTGAGTGAAGCTAAACCTAGATGACACAATTTCCATCAGACAAGCCATTTTACCTCAACATGGTAAATACTAGCTTCTTTGTTTTGTTGATATACATCAGAAATACGATAAAATTAGAACTGCTTTTTGAACCTTTGTTGACATAGCATGTTTTAGAAAACTTTCCATCACCTTTCTTTCCAATGACAGCACACTGTTCTAGTAACAAGTTTAAAGACAATGGTTTAGATTCTTATTTCAGGGTGGAATTATGCTTTCACATACAGATTTAACGGTTTTAAAAAGAGGAATTAGGTTTATCAGGGGTCAAAATTATGCACACATATATTTATATATAGCCACAATAACATTTGAATAAACCCCCCTTAGTTGGCTGCACCCAGACTAAACATGTTTTTGTCGTCATCAAGTTTCTTGCATAATTCTAATTAGATAATTAAACACAAATTGGTCATGTAAATTGGTTTGTGTCCAGCTATGGACCCAAGTTTTACACATACTGCATAGTTTTCCAATAGAGTTGAGGTTAGTGTCATTCAAATGTTAATGCCAACCTACTTCCTCCAATCTGAAACCAGTTCAAAGGTGTGCTTGAGATCACTGTGCTGTAACACCAAACTGCGACCGAGTTTCAACCACCTGACTCAAACTGATGTTTTCAGAGGAAGGGAAAACAGTTAAAATATTCAAGAACAACTCAGAAACCATCAAAGCCCCAACCCATCATTAACTTGAAGCTATCCACAGTGAAGAGAATTTTACGTCACTGTGGACAAAGAGGGTGACAAGCAAGTAAGAACATCCTGCTCCACAATCAACACCTTCAAGTTCAACTAATATTTTTAGCTGCCCACATGGACAAGCCAAACACCTCAGTTTGCACAAGGTTTTATGGTCAAATGGTACACAGAGCTATCTGATTACAATGTCTGAAGGGGTCAGCATGAGTCAAGTCAAATCTAAGAACATTGTGCCAACAGTCAAGCATGTTGATGATAGGATGATGCTGAGGGTTTGTTTCGATACCAGTGATATGACTGTCCCTGCTCAAAGTGGCTGGATCTGTGAAGATGGAAAACATTCAGTTTCATTCACATCGCCTCAAATCGGCAGCTAGATGGTTGAAAGATGGACGCGGCTAGGTCATTGAAGGACAAGGAAGAGGACATGGAGTTTTGTAATGGATAAAACAGGCTAAAGACAAGTTTCCAACATCAAAATTGTGGACTGTGCATAAAAGCCAGAAAACCCAGTTTAAATTAGCTGTACAGATTTTGAAGGAAGCTCATTTTCCTACAATAAAAAGTATGGTCCATCTTCCTGAGGATGTATATGCACTTATTTAAACCTATATATAACTTTGACCTATGTGGGGGTTAATTCACCCAATCACTTGTTTTTCTTTTAATTCTTTAAATTGTGAAATCCTTCCACCACTTATAATCAGGTTATAGTGATGCACATATCAAGAAAGCAGCTGCATCTGAGCTCAACACCTGAGACTAGAGCATCCTTGAATAATATTCCCTTCCATGTTCTTCTAACCTATAGACTAAGCCAGCTCCTACATTGCTCAAAAAGGGAGGCGGGAAAAGACACAGGGTTCCCATATGTCTTCTCCAGCCTCACTAATTCTTAGTCTATAAAACACAAACACACACACTTTCTATGATTACAGGCTTGCCCTTTCGTGGGTGTGTCTGAGAACCATTAGACCATTGCACATTGTATTGGGATGCACATAGCAAAACAAGAAGTTTAAGAAACTGGTTGAGAATATTGCCTGTACAAGTTTTTAACACAAATTTCCATGCACTTCTTTTCCCGATCACACGCTGCAACAATCCTACCGATACAGCCGACAACAAGTAAACTATTTGCATTTCACAGTCTAAGAGTGGATTTATGTAATTTTAGTCTCACGCTGTGAACTTTACATCTCCAACTGCAGTTGGATCGTTCCTGCTGCTGCACTCATTAGGTGCAGGTGAAGCTGCATTCAAACACACCTTCTTACAAGCTGCACACTTCAAAGAACCTGTCTGCAGCAAAGACCCTCCAGATTCCAGCCTCTGGGGAATTTTTATATATGCACGTCTGTGTAGTGATATCAACAGAGCACTTGGCTTTCCTAGAATGCTCGCCTCTGAAGTGACTACATACAGCCATCTAGCTGCAGCTCTGTTCTTCAGAGGGAAACCGGGAAGAGGGATTGCAGACATCTCCCTCCGTTTCACCCCCCTTACAACCCACACACTGCCAAGAACTCACAATGTAGCATTAAAAAAAAAAAAAAAAAAGAGGAGGTACTAACAGGCAGCACTGTGTGTCTCCGCTATTGACTGTTGTGTTTGCATACAAGCTGTCGCCATCAGAGACTGGGAAAGGAGCAGAGAAGGGACAGAGCAAAACGGACGGCGCTGTGTCTTTAAGCAGTAATCCCTCCATTCTCTGAGCATTTGTTGCCGGCCATCTAATGGGCGGATCGGTATAATGTCCACAAGGGCCGCTGGGAGATCCTGCACTATTAGAAGGGGGGAAAAAAAAGAAAAGAAAAAGAAAGAAAAATCACAGCCGTGCTCTCAAGCAGAGACTGGTCTTGCCTGCTCAGTTCTTAAATAACCCTACCGAGGCAGGCGCAGAAAATTAAAGACGCTCTGATTTAGCATTTCAAAAGGGGAGGAACTGGGCTCATTGCAGCAACAAAAGGGATGACAATGTTGACATTCCCAACGTGTATCCTTTGGTGTTTTTCTAAAAGGAAACTGGAGCTTGCCCACAGGGGATGTGGTGTGAACAGGGAATGCTGCACAGTGTGTGTCTTTCATGCAACCTGCTGCCATCAAACACCCGGCAATAAAATCTGATCACTTAAAGATCTGATCAACAGTAAACAGTGAGCCAAAGCAGCGTCAACCATCCTCCATATGTTACCACTGCCCCCTACCAACAGGAAGCCACTGTAGCACCAGGAATGTATTGGATCTGCTGCATTTATTTCCTACAGACAAAAACCTGATGTTATGAAATAATCTAAAGTTTTTTCCAGTTACAAAAAAAAACAAAAAACTAAAATGTTTTACTAAAGACTGGATATATTCTGAAAGAAAAGAGCTAGTGACAGAGCTCGGATGCAAACAGGTGGCTGCAATTGAGGGCTCGAAACTCTGTGGAAACTGTTGATTTTTGTGAGAATGTTACAAAGGTTAGAGTGCTGGCTGGAGTAAACTACTGCTGCTTCAGAGCAAGGAAACAATGTTGCAACCCTCCTGCAGCTGGCCTGTCTTGCAGAACAACTTCCACCCCGTAACAACCAGAAAAGGAGAAGTTCTCTTCTCATGCAAATTGTCAACCCCCTCCTCCAGACGCTGTTAACAAGTTTCTGAGCTGTAAAAAAAAAAAAAAGAAAGAAAGAAAGAAAAAGAAGGAAAAACCGCTTTCCTAAACTTTCAGACTGCCTTTCCACTGATCAGCTGTCATCTGATGTTGCTGTGTAAACTGATGTAGTTCTGTTTAAAAAAAAATAAAGTAAACTGAGCGTTTAGGGAGCAATTCTCTTCGCTCAGTGAGCATGTCAACAAGTTTACACTCATGAAAAGGTTGCAGCGCTGCAGATTGTTTGTTAATGGGGATTCTAAAAGGGCAAAGAGATGCAGAGTAAATTAAACAGCGTGTGCAGTATTTAACAGAGTTGCACTGACTGTACGCTGAAGTCCTTACCGCTATGAGCGTGTTGTTCCTCTGCTCCGTGGAGGACGCAGAGTCCGGGTCCTGCTGCTGCTGCTGCTGCTTGATTTGGGGCTGCTTACTGCCGCCACCGCCGACCGACTTCTTGGCCCTCTGCTCCAGGGTCCGCTGGTACAGGTTGACGGTGTCCCTGCGCTCCAGCTCCAGATGCTCGGAGTGCGCTTGCTGGTACCTGTTCTCGCAAATGGTGTGGTGTCTCCGGCAGCCCTCTATCCGCTGCCTCAGCCTCTCCACCACCGTGCTGTGCTTAGGTATGCCCACCGCTCCGGCGGGCACCACGCTGCCGCTGGCCGGGTTCATGCTGTTGTTGATGCAGATACTGCCGTTGGGTCCGACAGCGGGGGAGGCGAAGTCCCCCATCACCGCGCCGAGGGGCTGCTATTTTGGAGGAACTTTTCTCCCAGTCAGGCTCTCCGCCGCTGCCTCCTCTTGAGTCCTCCGGCCACCTCCACCTCTCTGTGTCCTCCCGGTCTGCGCGTGTCTTCCGGAGGGCGACTAGCGACTAGCAGCCGCCGAGGCGGCCGAACACCGCGAGGGTTTAAAGGGCTGCGAGCCACGGAGGAGTCGCGACCGACCGAGTCTTCGGCTCTAAACGAACACAAATACCGCTCAACCTCAGCGAAACGTAAAACAAGCTCATAACTGCATTAAGCAATACAGCTGCTACCACGCTGCTAACAAAAACAATAACACCAACTCCGGGGGTAAAAGCGATAAAGCGACAGTATAAAGGTTAGTCTCCGGTCATATGGACACAGACCGTCCCGCAGAGCAGCCGCGGCGGCGGCGGCAGCAGCAACGGTCCTGTCGCTGCTCTACACTGTTGTCCTTGGAGAAAAAGTTTTGCCGTCTAAACCGAACAGGCTCCGGAGTTTCCCAGTGAACTTGCATCTCATATGTTCCTGGTTTGAAAGAAATCCCGGTGAATAATGTGGTGCCGAGTTGGTAAAAGAGCACAAGCGCCCTCGGTAGTCCGTTTGTGAGGCAACTCGAGTTTAACAGACGGCGCAAAACGCGGATATGAGAACCAGGGGCGGAAGTCTGCAGTCAGTGGCTCCAGGCTGCCACCATCAAATCAGGTCCGCTTCTTCACCATGCCAGCAGAGCGATATAGAGTTGAGTAAAAACCAGCGAGCGGCTGTGAGAAGCCGCGCTGATGGGCACCCCGAAAACCCGGAGTAGAGTAAAGGGGGAGAACCTCCTCAAGGACCGGGCTTCGGTTCCACCTACCACCGTTTCTGTTTACACCAGGAGCGGAGAGAGCAACGCGCAGCAAACTGGGAAAATACACACACAATGAAAGAGCAAGACAATTGTTTTAAAAATTAGGAAATTCCAACATGGAAAAACGATTTATATAAATAAATAGATACATTTTCTCCTCAGATTTTAATGCCAATTAGATTAAAGGATTTTTTTTTTTTTTTTTTTTTTAAATATTACACTTTCACAATGACTACATGGACAAACAGAAAGAAAAATTAAAATCCCAATAAAATTAATCTGAAAAACCTCAAGGTTGTTTAATAAAATACTGAAAAGAAAAAAAATATCCCAGTAGAAATTTACGCGTTTCTTTTTTTTTCTTGTTTTTTTTTAACTCAGATTTTTTGCAAAAATATAAAAAGAAAGAAAATCATATGTATTATTATTATTATTATTATTATTATTATTATTATTATTATTATTATTATTATTATTATTATTATTGTTCAATAATGATAAAGATACCTGTTTTTCCTTTACATTTGAATCTTCATAAGATTTTCATATGAATAAATAAATTATATTGTTAGAATAATAACATTTCACTTAAATAGTTTCAAAATACAGATACACAATACACAGTGGTAATAATGAAGCTAAAGATTATCAATAAATTAATCACATCAAAAGTCAAACTGTTTTGAATAAAGTAAAAAATAAATATAATAACAAATATAAATATATATACCAAAGGAATATAAATCCCAGATAATTTGATTATGATCAGAAAATCAAAACACGAAGCTTTATTTTGAAAAAACAGACTTGAAGGAATTTTGCTAAATAAAAACAAGAAACAATGTCATAACTTATGAAGCACAATATATCAGGAAAATACATCACCCCCAGGTTACATTTTAAGTAACTGTGGATACAGAGATGACAGGCAGGGGTTGCTGCATTTGTTTGGAGCTTCTTTAGGAAGTTACATTTTAATTTACTAATTTATTTGCTTGTATTTATTCTGGCTCCTCTGGCAGAGTTCTGACTCTGAGCACATTCTTGAAACAGAAGAACATTTTGTGTTTCTTTCTGAGTAAAAGCTTTCAAAACCAAATTTGACAAAAATATGTTCCTGCAGAACAAGCAAAAAGGCCACTGGAATGCTTGCAGATGAATGTTAATAACTCTATTTTTGCCTTCTTTTACTATTACTTGTACAATTTCATCGCTATTTGTAAATTCTATCTGACCCTTTTATCAATTTGAGATTCACCATCAACTAGAGAGAGACAATGCTTTCCATTGGGATTTTTTTTTAGCTCTTTCCACAGTTAAAATGCTTTTTTTTTTTTAAAATAAATAAAATCACTGCAGAATACATAAATTGCATCATTTCAATGACAAATCTCAGTCAGCATTGAGTCTGCTTCTGAGAATGTAGATATCTTTAAAACAGAAAAATGATTAGGAAGGTATTTTAAGAAAAGTTTTCTCATCTATACAGTGAAACATTTATGTGGCTGTTGAATCACAGCTGGAATGATTTTAGTAGGAAAATTATCTTTATTTTTATTGACTGGTAATGACCATCCTGGAGTGAGTAGCTAGTTAGTTTCTGTGATTAATTGTTTGGATGTTTATTTGAGTGGTAATGTGTGAGTGTGCTTCCTGAAATCCCACAATCAGATGATTGTGTTGAAGGTGTGCTTCTGTCCATCAGGTTGTTATCTGAAGACAATGGATTCATCCTGCTTAATACACCAGTCAAAGTAAAAATTCCAGTGGAACAAACTAGTTTACAATAAAAAAGGTTTTTCAACTCTTTTAGCGAGTGACAGGAAGTTCTGAGAGTTTCAAAGATGTTGGTCTTTGTTTCTGTGAATGGATGAAGATCACAAAATTTACATCAGCATGAGAAACAATTTCTTATCGTAACATTAGCTTTATGATTCCTTATGGTTCAACACTTTGATTCACAAGCAATTTAAAAAATTTTAAACATCTTAAATCTAAAGAAAGGTTTTTAAGTGTGATTTACAGTAGAGTACTGTTTAATTGTCGATATCTCACAGAACTCATCAAAGGTGGTGGTCTGCACTACAACATTGTGCAAAATATTATCACCCCATTTGGTCATGTTACAACCACCACTGTCACGCTTTTTTATTTATATTTGATGTGATAGATCAATTCAAGCTAGTGCATATTTAGGAAGTGAAAGATAAATAATGCATGGTTTTAAATATTTTTGCCAATGTGAAAAGGGTGGTATGCATATGTATTTAACCCTCTTTACCCTGGTTTTCTAAATAATACACCGTGCAATCAGTCGCTTTGGAAGTCAGTTAAATAATACACAGAATCCATGCATGTAAGTTAGTGTCAGTGTGAGTTGAGCTTTTCAGAGAAGGCCTCAGAAGTTTGTTGGGGAATATTATTGTACAAACAGAACCATAAAGACCAAGGAAGACAGCAGACAGGCCAGGGAGAAAACTGTGTAGACTTTTAAACCCCCAATTCTGATGGGAGGATTTTAAGATGACAACAACAACAAAAAAACCAATATTTCCTGAGCTTTATTCTGGCACAAGTGGTTTTTATTTACAGTGATCAGACAGGAAATGGGCACCAAGAGTCGGGAAGAAGATATTATAAGAAGACCCAACTTTGAGTATCGAATCCCAGACAGTTTCTGTGAGGACAAACAACCTACGTATCCCTTCGCTCTACCACACACCACCACAGCAGGACAACCATTACTCAGACATTCCTCAATCCTGGAACTTCATGCAAGATTGGACAAGAACAAAGTCATTGTGGAAAACCCTAAGAAGTTGGATTTAAAATTTGACAACACATAAGTAATGTTGAAAACATATCAAACATATTAGTTTGGACAGATGAAGCCAAACTGGAATTTAAAACCAAAATCGTGTGTTGTGGTTGTGGAAGAATAAGACAGCACATTACACAGATAACACCATCGTATGGAAGCATTATGCTGTGTGGATATTGTTCCTCAGCAGGTATAGGATCTTTCATCAGAGATGATGGGAAGGTGGATGGAGTTAAGTAGAAGAAAATCTTGGTAGAACCTGTAAGAGGGACAACACATTTTGACTGAGATGGAAGTTCCTCTTCTACAGTGGTTTAAATACACATTTGTCCTTGTATTCAACTCACCCAGTGTCTAGATATGAGCCTAAATAAATAGGAAAGACTTGAAAAATGATATTCACAGATAATCTCCATCAAACCTAAGAGATTTTAAGCTGTTTTGGTAAGAAGAATGGACAAATATTTCAGCTTCTTTATGTGCCATACTGATAGAGACATAGACAAATGATTCATGGCTGTAACTGCAATGGAAGCTTTATAAAACACTGACTAAATAAAAATGCATAAAATAGTTTTCAAATTAATTTGTTTAAAAACATACATAAAACCACACACCATTTTATTTATACCTTAAATATGCATGTTACTTTCTCTTGGACTGACCCAGTGAAACACATGGTAGTTTATGGTTGTACTGTGACCAAATATAGACAAGTTTTCAAAAGCGTTGTAAATGCAGTTGACGGACACAAATTAGCAAAAGTCTAAGCAAATGTAAGAATTGTCATTTGATCATTTCTTTGCGCATCCCCATCATCGCCAGATGATGGTGATCACAGGTGTGGACACATGTTCTCATGCGCACACAGACACTTCCCCCATGTTATGTCATGTCACAGAACAGCTCCCTCTCTCCTCCATTCATGACGTGCCTCTCTCTGTCATTTTTATTTTTATCTGCTGTGTCATGTGGGAGTTCTGAGCTCCATCCCCGACTGTTCAGGCCATATGTGCCCGCCTGTCTCTTTCTAGCCATCCCACCAACACACACACGCACACACACCCCGCCATTCACCCGCTCACATACCGCACACTGACAGACATAAGGACGTACACAGTCACTCTGTCTGCATGGCAATTAAACACGAACAGCATGTGTCTGTGGTTCTTACTCATCTCCCTTTTCTGCTTCAGTTTAAAGATTCTGGGATTCTTGGATGGACAAGTCAAGATGGCTACAACCACAAATGGGCTTTCTGATCTTTGTACTGTTAAAGTACAAATGGCGTCTGCGGGGTGCTTAACATCTCTGATGGCATGGATGACATCTTAGCAATCAAAAATGTTTCTTCAAGTCCGCCTACAATGTTTTGAGTCAAGCTTGTCCAATAAGAAAACTCCCACTGTGACATAGTTAGAGTCATCATAAAATGTAGTCTACAGTATGCACATGAATTCAAATATTGTTTTTCTTACAAAAAAAAAAACAACCCACCAACAATCCAAACAAAAAGTTACCAGGATGCCACCTAAATACTCCACTGTCAACTCTAACTGGTATTAAGAAGAAAATGGGGAGTGAATGCAAGTGACAGCAATTCAGTCACAAAGTGGCAGGCCTCCTAACTTTATATGGGCTTCAGAAAAGCTTCAAAATTGGTGCAGGGAAAAGTTTTAAGCAATAAGTTTCCAAAGCGATGCAGTTGCATCCAAGACTTACATCACCAAATGCGAAGTGTTGAATGCAGGAGGGTAAAGCTCACAGCCTCTGACCTCTAAATCAGTGCAGACAGGCCTTCACAGGTGATTAATAAAGCTTCTCTACATGACAATCCAATGGACAAGTCTGGATTTGGCAGCTTTTAGGTGAACAGCCCTTCCCTGAATGCACTGTGCTGAGTGTAAATTTGGATCACGTTGTGGGATTGCCAGGCCTAACCTGCTAGTCCAAATGGAAGGAAATGTTTGGTATTAAGATATTTTGGACAATGCTCCTAACTTTGTCGGGGGGCAGCGTGGGGATGGCCAGCTACTTGTACAAACATGACTTGTCAATTGTGCTCAAAGTAAAGTCCATAAAAACATGGATGAGCAGGTTTAGTTTGGGCTTAATTGGACCTAAACCCAATTTAGCCCATCTTTGTGATAAATCAGAGTGGAGACTTTGAGCCAGGCCTTCTTGTCCACCATCAGTGTTTGAGCTCACCAAAGGTATACTAGAAGAATGGTGAAAATCCCATAAACACACTTTGGAAATCTTCCGAACTGTTATAGATGCAAAGTGTGAGCTGAAATCATATTATACCTGATGGATTACGAATTTGATGGTCTTTAAGTTTATGTGTGCAAAGCAAGACGACTGAATAGTTTTGGCTGAAAACGTTCTCTTTCTTGACTTGGTATCATGAGTTTTCTCTTAACTTGGTTTTGTGCTTTATTTTATTTTAGTTTTTATTGTTTTGCAGTTATGTATTTAGTACATAAATACATATGTACCGCTCGTTTAAATTTAAACAGTTTGGGGTTTTCGGTGTTTACTGGCATTTTTCGCATCTGGACTGTGTTGGCTTACCATACAATATTAAATTAAATTAAACTAAGCACAAACTCTCCACTTTACAAAATAAATAGAAAGTTGAAGGATGTGCACTTCTTTCATATTAAATTGCTTCTGTTTTCTTTCTTTAAACTTCAACTATTCAGTCCAAATCATGACATCAAATAAGTCTCAATAGCAGAATTGGTAGAGATGATTACACATTTTCTTATAGGTGCAGATATTTATATCTCCTGCGTTTTTCTTATTTATGTGGTGGCATTTAAAGGGATAAACAGGCTTTCAACAGTATGGGATTTATAGCAGTGAAGCATTGCAGCAACAAAGAAATAATCAGTTGGGATGGATGAGAAAATAAGCTAAGCAGTATGGATGAGAGTCATGGAAAACTGCTTTAGAGTTTCTCAAAACTTTGAGTAATTTTGTCTTCATTTGGAACAAATTGAAGACCAAATGCAAAAATGTCTGACAAATATTTGATCCTGGAAGGACTTATCACCGAAACTTCCTCTTGTGCTACCCTGTACACCAAAATCCCTGCTTAACATCAAGCAGCAAGGTCTACAAGCAGTGTGATAACAAAGGAGGAGAAAAAACCGCTGTGCATGCGTGTAGGGGTGTGTGTGTGTGTGTGTGTGGTTGTAACTGGTATTCTTGTGTTGCTGGCCAGTCTGGACGGCTTAGTGCTTCAGGAATGAATGGAATGTTATTTTACACACTCCACACTGGTTTTAAAGTGAGATGGTCCGTCCTTTTTGGTTTTCAGCTCTGACCTTGTGAGAACGACTTGCAGGAGTTTTTTGAAGCGGGGGTGTGTCCAGCTGCAAACAACTATTGTTCAGCTAAAATATGGGTTCCCTCCATTAAATAAAAAATCCCCTCCAGTTTCAGCTTTCTGCTCTTCGCTCTGGTTAGATTCAGTGAATCTAACAGCATGTAAAGGAGAAATACATGCAAAATGTGACATTTGTTGGTAGATTGAGGAACAGAGTTGTGTTTAGAAAGCCGGAGCGTTTATTGAGACATGGCCTAAGCTGTTTTCACTCGATCTGCCGGTGCACGCACACACGAGGCACAAAAGATCATTTGTTGTTCAGTCTTGAACAGGGGAAAGACGTAATTCTTTTCTTTTGTCACCGTCTTGCCTGTTTGTCTGCTCACGACTTTGAGTGTGGGTGGTAAAGAATGAGTTTACACAAAGGACATGCACAAGTGTGGAGACAAACAGACAGGCTCACGGTTGGGAAGCAAGGACTGGAAGGAAGTGTTGGGTCTGCGTTTCTGTTGCATCACAAACCAATCAAGGACATACAGACCAAACAAACCCAGGCAGGAGAAATGTGTTTAACCTCATTTGAACATTTCCTCCCACACAGACACCACATAACTCCCCCTCCTATATTTTTATTTCTTCCTCTAAGGCGGCCACGTCAACTTTTGCAGCTTTTTGACATTCAGGATGCACCGTTCGCCCTGAGGACTACCCTTAGACATGACATGCTCGGTGATGCCCAGAGGCAGAATGGGGTTCTCCTTGGGCCCTTTGCCTTTCTGGAGTTCCCACTCCTCGTGAAAGCAGAAGGAAAGACAGACACAGTCCCCTGTCTGTCTTTCTTTCTCACTGGAGAGGTTGCCGGGCTGTTGCACCAGACCGTCTGCTGTTAAATTTTTAATGTACACAGCGCTGAGATAAAGAGAGAGAGAATTGGGGTGCCTGATATATTGATGAGCTACAGGGAGAGTAGAGAATTGCATGAAAGGAGGGAGGATGGCTGGAAATTGGTGGATAAAAGGACAAAGGAGAGATACCTCACTTAGGTGCACAAGGATGCTCAACCACAATCCATATGTTTTCTTTAAACATCTGAGAAAAACATTAAGCAACCCTTAGTTGTTCAAGTGATCTGTCCCCATAAACATTTCTCGTCATTTAATTTTATTTTTTTCAAACTTAAATGTTTCAGATAATCCATCTACCTGCTTATCCTGACAGGGTTACTGGAAGGGGTCCAGTGGTCACTGGGCAAGAGGCAGAGTGAGCAAGTAAGTAAGTAAGTAAATCTTTATTTATATTGCACCTTTCAAACTGGAATACCACAAAGTCCTTTGCATGGGCCAACACTGCATTAAAAGTAAGTAAAATATGGTACACCCTGGACAGGTCACCGGTCCATCACAGGGCTTCAGTCTGTGAAGCAGAATTTAATTTTAGACAAAGTCAAAATACACAGGCTGCCAAGGTAATTCACCTTAGCTTTTCCAAATATTTGCTTTCATTTCAGTTGTCATAAAAGCAAAATCTGCCTGCTTTTACAATTATTTCACACATATCTGAGTTTCATAGGTGCCATTAGAAATTCAAAGCACATATGATTAAAGTTTGTGACTTTTGAAAAAATAAAAAATAAAATAAAATAATGCAGGCTGTTGCTGTGTGGGCTGTTTCAGCAGATATGGAGGGTTTGTTTATTTATGTATTTTATGTCATAAGCATACATTTTGTAATTGTTTTCCTAATCAGTAGGTTAATTTGTATGTAAATTGGTAATGTTCTTACCAAAGAGTTGTTGAATTTTTGCAAGCCAATAATTAAAAGCCTCTAGAATGGTGAAACATTTTTACAGAATCATAGAACAACTTCTGAGTTGGTTATTTAGGGGAAGAGAAACTATAATTTAGGGATAAATAACTTGTTGCTGACTGAAATATATCTACCACTGCATGACTTCTCCCAAAGAGGGTCTACTGTGCATTGGGACACATCTTCTTATGGCTTTTCTTAAACAACCGTGCATCTATGCAGCTCCTCCAAAATGAACATGTGGTCAATGTTCACTAATGTTCTTACCACTGAGTCCTCCTGCATTGTATTGATACTAGAATTTAATTGTACTATTTCCTAAAAAGGTATTAGAGTAAAAAGGGCTGAATACAAACGCATGATGCCACACTTCAAAGCTTTTACATGAAACACATTTTTTACTTTCTGCTTGACAATTCCTTGCTATGTTTTGTCAGTGTTCAACAAGCAGCCCTGATAAAATACGACGTTTGTGGGTGTAATATGTAAAATGCAAAATAAATTTAAGAGGAATGAATTGTTTTTCAACAGACTAATCAAATTAACTGCTTAACCAAATCCATATTTTGACTTTGAAATTTGCCAGGTGGTGTATAAGCTAATGAGTGCAAAAACTTTCCCCTGCGCTGGTGTTAGACTTATATGTGCTGCAATGGCTGCAGTTTTTTTTAAACAGGCATGTTATTGCTAGACACTCTTACTGCACAAATCATCCCGGTGTTTACTCTTCCTGCACAGAGCTGTAACAGTCTGAAATGACTGTCTGGATCAGAAGAGGTGGTGACCACAGTCACCATGGAGGTCAGAGAGGAGGAGGCGGAGCATTTTGTTTTCTGCAGAGTCAGCTGTTTCAGAGCAGCTATACGGAGGATAAGCTGTAGAAATTTTGTGTTTTATTTTTCTTAAAGATAATTGCAATTATGAAGCTTAATCATTTGGATGAAGCAGATGAAGTAACATAACAAAGAGTCCAAGATAACTGGGTAAAATCAGGTATCACAGAAGAGACTTCAACACAGAAACCAACAAACAATGATGGCAGATCACACTCTTCTAATGAGACATTGAAGAAACTTGGATAGTGAGAGACTCTAACTTCAGATTTTCTGTTAAGAGTAATAAAATGTGGAGTAGTACGCACTAAGGAGCTGTTAGACAAAGAAGAGATTCACCAGGAGGAGCAAGAAGCAGAGCAAAGACATGACACAGTACAAAATACACCAAAATGAATACATAACATGCAACATACTGACCATTAAAAAATATCTCTGCGTAGACAATGTGTACAGTGCCTTTCAAAAGTGTTCTTGAATCTTCATAAAAATCTGGTAATATTACTAACACAAACTTCAATAGATTTAGTGTTATGTTATGTGACAAACCGACACAAAGTAGGGCAATATGGTGCAGACAATCAGAAAAGAAGCAAAGATGTCAATGGCTGAGATCCACAGTTCAGGTAAGACAATCAAGCCTTCCCTGGGTTTTCCCTTCTTTCACTTGGATTTCCTCTGATAGAATTTCAATCGGGCCAATCAGCAAACAGAAGAAGAAGTTATGAACGATGACGTCAATATTCTGCGCTGTCTTATAATTGTAGTCTGCCTGTAGTTTTAGCAGTGGCAGCGGGAGGAAGTGAGTGAAGCTGCTCAGTTCACGTTGGTCACGCCTCCAAATGTTGATTTAGCATTAACACCTGCCTTGTTCGGCTCTGCACTCCCCTGTTTGCAATGGTAATGGTACAGCAATCTAACTGCTGCATTATTTATATCACAGACAAATGTTAGCGATTGGGTAACATTTTAAACTTCCACACAACTCCAGGAAACAATTCTTTCTCAATAGCCGAGAGCCTAGGCCCTCTGTATGAAGCAAATAACGTAGAACAGGGGACTGGCTTTCACCAGGCTGAAGACAATCTGTCGGCAGGATGAAAAACGGCATTCACAAAATAAAACAGGTAGAAAACTGCAAATTATGAATCAATCAAACTAAATGTGGTTCAATTAGATCAATAAATACAAATCTAAAGACACTGTCAAGTCTAAAACCACAGAGTTTGACACAAATGAAAATCTAAGGTTTTCAGATTTTTGTTGCTTAAGAAGAACGATTTGGAAAAACAGGCATGTTTAGATAAAAATAATAGAGCGACAAAGGTGGGATGCAGTACTAGCCAGATACAAAACCACAAAACAAACAAACACACACTTACATGAGCATACCATGATCACAAAGGATGCTGGGTAAATATGCTAATGAAGGCATAATGAGATGCACATGTCCTCCGCCATTAAGCGACGTCTTGTTTCTCTTCAGAATATGTTAATTTCCAAAGTGCTAAAGGGTGAACATGCACAAATCCACACAAATAGGTATTTTTGACGTCTTCTGCTTATTGTGAGCATGTAAAGACCCTGTGCACAAAAGCATGCATACGCCCCGCTCACAGCACTGCAACAACGTGACTCACAACATGACTGTGAGTAGACATATACCCCCACAAACATAAGCAAAGATATCTGCTAATAAAAACGTATGGCACTCTTTACATACTGGACTGATTTACTGATGGATCTGTGAAAACAATGGAGATTATATGAAGACAAATAAAAACAATACAAATAGAGCTATCAGAAAAATTCACACGGATAAGCCAAAACTACATGATTAATAAGAGGGGAAACAAATTGAATTACCTGGATGCTAAATGTTGAAAGTCAATGACGAACATAAATCATTGTCAATAATGTGGTGTCACATAGTCCAATTCTGTTTTAGCTTAATTTTATTTACAGGCGGTCCCACATTTCTCTCAAATACTCTCTGATAAATAGCAACAATGGCGCCTCCCCCCATAAGATGCTGCCCTGGGTGATTGCCCAGGCAACTGCGCATACACTTTCATATCAATTAGCTACAACCTGCTGTGGTTCACGTGATGTCATTTTAGTGATGACATCTTGTGGTCAGTGTTGTCATAATTGATATGTGTCCAAATGTGTTAGCAAAACATATGTAAAGGTCTCCTTTTTGCATATATGAAGCCAGTAGCGGACGCCAGCTTACAGCGGTTTCACACTTGTTAAGAAATAGCAACAAGAAAATACCAAAGTAAAGGAGCTTTTTGTCGTGAACTGATGAATAATGACCGCAGATAAATTTAAGCTGATTTGACCCTTAGAAGAGAAAGAGTTTTGACTTTGGTTCTGAAATGAAAACCATTCCCAGCTGTAAAACACAGAAAACGTTATTTCAGGATGAACCGCTTGCTCTAATAAAGACTGAACTGAATTCCCTCTAACGTTTCCACATTTAAATAATTGGGGATTCAGACACAAGTGCTGATGTGCAACAATGTGACAGACTGACTTCTGAATTTAGATTTTAATATATGTTTTTGACTTCTTGACAGCAGCGAGACATGTCTTCGCAGGTCAGCTGGAGAAACAGACTGACTGATGTCAACAACACGACCACACACTGACTCACTCATCAGTCACAGAAAATCCTTTAATAGCTGTTATTCCGCGTTTTCTTGTCATGTCATTATTACACAAGGCAAAGAGAACAATTAAGTAGGGCTGTTGTTTCTGCAAAAACAGAAAAACATAAAGTGGCTCTTTCATTATCAAGACCTCTTTACTTGAGAGGGAATCATAGTTGCAGCGGCTGTGATTACGATGCGTGAGAAAGGTTTCTTACAGTTCCACCCGATATTAATGAAAAATCCTGTTGCCGTGTTATAAGACAATGTTGGATTTAGCTCAATGTAGAGAAAAAGCAAAATGAGGAAGACTGAAAACATCCCCACAAAGTTTGAATGGAGGGGCAAAAGTTTGTAAAGTTGACATATTTACAGTACATCCACTCACATTTAAACCAGATATTTACATTCACTCAATGAGGTGAGTCGTAGCCCTTTTTTCCATTTGACATGAAATCTGATTACATTTTTCCTATTTTCCTAGCCCACAAAGGATATCCTACAAAAACTTACTTAATAACCACATGTTGATTCAACATTCTCGTGCATTTCTGTATTTTAATTTGATGAATGTAGCGCCTTCAGGCATTAAAATCAATGATGAACCAGACTTAAAGAGGTCCACATTTCCTTGATATTTTGGCTAATTTCATCTGAAAGACTCTTTCAATCATCAAAAAACTTTTCTGAGACGGATTTTTTTTAGGAGCAAAACTTTAGAAGAGCAGATTGACAACTGCATTTAAACTCAGACAGGCTGTCCATCGACTGATTAAAAGCTTTAGACGAAAGCACCCTGTCATGACTTGTTGGTGACAAAGAGGCTTTCCATCCAGTAAGAGAGTCATCTCTTAAAAAATCTGGAGGGTTATAGGTCAAAAAGGAAGTAGATTCAATTAAAAATAACTTATGCAGAGTCATGTAATCAGTTGGGCTGTTTATGAAGACAACCCAAATTAAAACCCTTACTGACTGTAGCCCCAAACCATAGAGTATCTGTGAGAAAGACGTAATCTTTAAAGGCCACAAACATCCTCATTTCAACTTTGCAAGGGAACACCAAAGATGGAACACTTTCGTTCCAGAAAGAAAAACATTTATGAAAGATTGTGCCCTCAGTTTTAAACCACTACTGGCTATGTTGAGATGTTGCAACTTGCAACTACTGAGAGATGCTGCTGTTTACTGAAAATATTTATGGAGGAACAGCAAGGCAGATATCCAAAAAAGTCAGTTTAAACTATAGAAGCCCTCCATGAAGCCATCTTCACCTCACAAAGCACTAGCCTATATATATCCCTTATATATATATATATATATGTATATTACTTATTTCCATCAACATTCAGTCAGCTGATGAACAGTCTGTCTGAGTTTAAATGCTGTTTTCAGAACATTACCCACACTGTTTGTTTTGGCTGCTGCTCCTGTTTCTTCTGTTTGCACTTTAAAGCTCAGCTTGAGATCTGCTTACGAGCCAAAAACATGTAACGTCTTTCTTTACCTTATGATTGTGACCAGAAGTATCTTGTATTCAGGGTACATCTAGCTGAGAATCTGGGGTAAGCCTTAAAAATAAGACAACTGTAATTCATTTAGAAGATGGCCAAAGGTGCTGTAGATGAAACAATAATCTATGTTTCACAACATGTTGATTGCCTTTTCATGATGGCCTGGAAATCTGCATTTTGTGTGTTGTTCTCTTCAAAATTACAATAATTGCTAGGATTGACTTCACTACTTCGGCCACCTCTGTTCAGCCATTTCTTAACCTACCAGGAGTCAACTGTCTGCCCTGTTGAGCTGCTCCAGGTCAAAGGTTAAACTGTATGAACTGAACACACTTACTGTATGATACAGTAAACAAGATAAGCAGGAAGTAGACTGCAGCAGTCGTTGCACCAAACCAATGTGTGATATTTGTTTGCCTTTTTCCTCACTATTACACTGCACTGTATATGTGAGGTTGGACTAATTGACAACTTGACCAACTTTTAAGCCATAAATAGAACACATTAATTGTTAAACATTAATAGGATACTTTTACTTCCAAATAGTTTACAACTTTTATTCTTCTCTTCCAGTTGACATTGCACAATATTGCAACAAGTATGAAGAAGTTAAGTTGACCTGCCCATGTAGATGGGTTCGTCAAAGTTCTCTCCTCTGTTTGGAGAGCTCAGTTTGATGCTGTGGTGGACAGTCGGTGGAACGGGAGAGACTGGCGAGTCGAAAGCGCTGCTCTGTGATTTCAGAAAGCGGGAAGAGACTGCGTGTTTTCAGGAGCCAGTTTGTGTGTGTTTTATCTGCTCCTGTAGAGTAAATGAGAGTGAGCTGAGTCTGAAGCAGGAACAGAGGAAAGAGTCAGGAAGAGGAGGGGGAAACTGGAGGGTAAATACACTCTGCCGCCTCTACTGGCAGCCTGCAAACCCTGAAGTGGATGGACGGACGGATAGATGGAAGGACGGACAGACAGACAGAAAAATATACAGATAGATAGACTGACCTGTGACAAGACGCCAGCACAGAAGAAATCTTTACCTGCAAAAAACCTTTTCATAAATTACATTTGGTCTTTCCAGTCTTTCCCACAAGTTGTTGTTTTTTTTTTCTCTTGTTTTTCAACTGGCTTGTTGGTTGGATGGTGCAGCCAGTGTGTTCTCCTTGTGTGTCTGTTTTGTATGATTATTGATGGGTGGCATCATCCAGATCTGTGTGAAGAGGGAGCCAAGGAGAAAAGATTGTTCGTTCCCTTTCTGTCTCCACTCCCCTGTGATAGTCCACAGACCAGATGCCCACTTTGGCATCGACTCGCTGCCAGCGTTATGTTAGGCACAGGGGTGGGTGGGGGGGGCGTACAAACACACATGCACGTGCAGACACATTAGCGCACTGAGAGCAGAAGAGGCTGTAAAAGAGCACTCGTCCATCTGCCCGTCTCCGCTGCAGAGAGAGCACATCAGCATGTTTGTGTCTTCTGCAGGATGCTCAGTGTTGAGTGTGAGTTTGTCTGGAAATCTGTTTGCTGTGATGAAGCCTTGCTGAAATGCAAATAAAAGCCTTCCTCTGGTTTTTAGCACATCAACTCTGATGATGTTTAGACATCTTGGTTGCAACTCATACCTCAGTTTTGAGATAAAACCCCAAAAGGCACAATAAACGAATAAAAAAATCTCACTTAAGTGGTAAACACGTAAGGCTTATAATGAACTATTTCTAAGAAAAGAAACATCAATAAACATTTCCGGTTCTGATTCTGGAAACGTGTTTGTTTGCTTCGTTAGAAGTAAAAACCTGAGCAAACCAAAGCTTGAACTTGAATCTTGTTGGATCCGCCCATCAAGGACCAAACATATTTTTTTTCATTTTGTCGCTCTTAAATGTTTCAGACTATCAAATAAATTGCAGCACCAAAGAAAGATAGTTTGTCTAAAAAACCCCACAGTTTTAAATGACAAAAAAAACACAGCTATCTGGGTGATCTGGATGATGTTTGTCCTTAACTGACTTTTTTAAATTTCATTTTAAGTACTGTAGTTACTTTTCAAATGAAGAGTAGCTATGCTTCTGTTACAGACGTTTGTACATGAGGGATTGTTGTGAATCCAGATTGCTCTCAGCTGAAACACGATGGAGTTTGTCTCTCTCCTGCAATATTCAGAGTTGACCAGCAGGGCAGATGTCACTCCCACAGACCAACTGCAGTCATCTGCTGCGCTACTCCTCAGTGTTCAGCTTAAATAAACTTAAACAAAGCTAAATCACAGGTAGGTAACCCTTTCCACCCCATCCTGTGAGCTGCAGACTGTTTACATGTCAGTCACTAAAAGCACTCTTAATGTCAAGTTTAAGTACACGTTTATGAGTGTGTTTCACATGAGCCTTCTGGAGTTTAATCTTTGACCCTTGGTATTTTTCCCGTAGATCGTCTCTTGTAGTGCTTCAGGTGTTGCCATGACAGCAGTGTAACCTGAGCCGCCAGTCAGGTAGGACAGGTAACCAAGCTCGTACGGACGATTCAAGTAGCAGGTGCGTGAGCAGGCAGGACAAAAGTGAAAGAAAATAGGAGGAAAGAGGGAGCTAGAAACCTGGACACACTGAAGGTAATGAAGGATTATGAAAGATAAAAAAACAACAACAAAAAAAAATCAACTATCCAAGCTGGAGGACGACAAAGAGACTCAGGCCCTCGAGGCCAACGTGGACATGGATGATGGGACGTTTACGACCATCTCTCTGGCAGACGACTCAGGTACAGAAGTTGTTTTGAACCTTTAAAGATCTCTTAAAGAGACCAGATCCTTCCTCTGGAACCGGTTTCAAATTCAGCTAGATTTTGTTTGTTTTTTGCATGGAAAATTCGCAGTGAGTGATTCACCAGCGTGACATAACTGTCCACATTTGCATAAACTAACAATTGTCCTACATTCAGCTCACTACACACCTGATAGACGGGACAAAGGGCCACGAGGCAGATGGTGTGGATGTGTGGGTGTGCTCTGACAGGAACAGGACGAATGTGTAGCTCTCAACAATACTTCATCCAGTTAAACTTTCTCATCTAAAAACTCTCTCCACTCCTAAAGATCAGATCACACCACAAATTTGAGCTGAAAATTAATAAATGCGACTGCGTTAAAAGTAGGCGCATGAATCTATACAGGCATTTGTCTTACTATTGGACACCTAATGAGACTAAAACTTGCCAGGATAGTTTTTTAAGAGTTGCTTTGTACGGTTCTGCTTGATTCACAACATTTGACTTAAATGAGAAAATATCAGAGGAAGCACTTGAAACATGTTGCTTCCTTGTGTGGCATAAAAAAATGAAGACAAATCGGGTACAATATCAAGAAGGCAAGTTTATTCATTAAACCAACTATCCAAAGTGTTTCACAGGACGCTAAAAGACAATAAAGCTGAAGGACGATACAATCCTTTAATGTTTTGCTTAAAAGACAGCTTTATATGTTAGATTATTAGGATTTAATACAAGAAAAAAAATATGAATCACTCATCAGTAATGAGGCAAACAGTGTTGATGTAAAGAAACATATTTTCAGTTCTGATTTAAATGAGTCAGCAGTTTCTGCATAACTCTGGTTTTCAGGGAGTTTGTTTTAGAGCTGAAGAGGATTAACAGCTAAAAACGTCTTCATCTTGTTTCGTTCTGGACCTGGGAACACTGGGTACACTGGTCTCTGAAGACCTGAGGGGTCACCAATTGTTTGAATTTGACCTGCAACTTAGAAATGGATTTTAACCCCAAACCATTTAGTGCTTCATAGATCAAACAAAGAATTGTCACATATATCTTTTGACAAACAAGGTTCTAGTGCGATGATTTAGAAATGCTGTAATGTTATCCATTTTGCTATAGTTGGTCAGGACTCCTACAGCAGCAAGAACAGAATTAGGTTCATAATTTTGAAACTAATTATGGTAATTTGTGTTACCATTATAATGAACTTTACTGCTCAACACACAAATCCACATACCTTACAATGTGTGTACAACGTATAATTGTATGCCATTTAGATGAAAATAAATAGGTTTTCTGACCATATGAAATGTATTACTAAGCAGTACTGTTCAATATTCATATCTCAAATGACAGATTGGAGGGCAGTTATTGTTGGACAATAATCCAAGTGTTATGAACTTAATTGAACAATGTCTCATGACAGCAGAGTGTAATGATATTACCCAAAATGGTAAAGAAGGTCACCTTATGGAAGCACTTTGAGAAAGAGAGGAAAGAAGAAAAAATGCATATAATGCAGCTGATTTTGCCATTGCTATATTTACCATCATAACACACTCACAAGATGTTCTAATACTGTACAGCCCTAATTGTATACCATGGCTTTATTAGGCTACTAACTAATTTGATCAAAGATGGCAAAGTTCTCTTTAATTTTTAATTTCTTAAAATGTTTTTTGTTAATCAACAAAAACATAAAAGTGAAATGTTTCTTTCAGTAATGCAGAGAGAGAAAGAACGAACCAGCAGAAGAAATAATACTTCTGGGATAAAAGGTATCAGATAAATGCCTCAATAATCCTGTTGCCTCACTGATTCCAGTAGATCTAACTACAGGCCGCAGCCAGGGGCTGCTCTACTCATTGCTTGAGATTTGATGGTTTACCTATTTCTGTGAGCTGCTGGTGTTGCGCCCCCTTTCGGTAGATGCTGTTACACACATGGTTCAGTTTTTTTATATATAAATATATATATCAGCTGTCGTCATCCTCCTCATCATCAACGCGGTACAGTAACATCATAGAGTAATTCGGCTAAAAGGTGGTTCTCTTTTTACTGTAGGTAAGTAAATGTCCTTTCTGTTCCCTACAACGATGAGAAGAAAACTCTTACCTGGCTGTTTGAATTGGATTATATGAAGCTAAAAGTAGCCACCAGCAGAAAATAACTCAAAAACAGTTCGGAAGCTTTGCTTTTAACACCCAATGTTCAAATTATTTATCAGAGTCTCTTCCAAATGCGAGTCTGAAAACACAGTTGATGCTCCGCGGCTCTCGCGTCACATTTACTCTGCATTTGATGCTGGAAAGTGGTTAGCATGGCTAGTCGCTAAGCTAATTAGCTAAAAGAGCTAACTTACAGAAACCCATTATCGGACAGACTCTTTAGCTTCGCCTCGGTTAACCTAAAATTATGACGCCTTTAGGTTTCGTGGTGTCTAATTGCTGCTCTTAAGAGTAGCTATTTCTCTCAAATTATCTACTGTACGTACACAACCCTGGTTTATTAAATCGTGACTTCAGTGGTGAAATGAATCGTGTTCGCAGAAAGCAGACAGGGATTCACCGTTGACATCCAGGGCGCGGTGTCTTTACCCATCATCACTCGACCACCTGAACTCTGGTTTCTCAGCTCTCATAGCATTTTTAGTACCCACTATTATGTCGAATTTAATCCGTTCCTTGTTTTATGCAACTTTTCTAATACAAAGTGTCCTGTTGCAATCTCTTTATTCATTTACCGTATTACGGAAAAAAGTGTTTACTACCTTTTTTCATGTATGTTTTGCTTCTGGAGAGACATTTTTCAAATCACTCTGAATCTTAAATTTCCTAACTTTGTGAAGGTCTTTAAGTGAACTTCTTTGTTGCATCTTTAATCCAGTCTCTGTGGCCAATCGTATGAATTATTCGGTTATAGGTGGTGATCTGACTTACAGTTCATATCTGAAGACAGTACGGACTGGTGGTCAATTATTATTTTATGAACGAAGCTGAAGTTGGGAAATGGCTAAAGGGCGATTCCACCTTATTTTTTCCACTACCTAGTTAAATATATTCTAGTTAAAAAACTACAAAACCTAGACTCTTCAAAACCTGGAGTGGATTTTTCTGCTCTAATAGTAGAATATATAAAACCATGTTTGTGATTTTTGAAACCTTTTTCTGATCTGTGAAACTTCACTAATGTTCAGATTGCTTTTCACACTCATTCCATGCAGTTTTTTTTTTTTCAAAATTCTCATTCAAAACCACTTTATTAATCCCGAAGGGAGATTAAATGTTGGTGTGACTCACTAATTCTTCAAAGTTATTGTAGATGGTGATGGCTGTTGGAAGGAAAAATCTTCTGCACCGAATCCAGAACCGAAGAAAACTCACCCATCAGTCATCAACGACTATAGACCTGTAACCCTGACATTCCACAACATGAAGGTCCTGGAGAGACTCCTGTTGGCCCACCTGAATAAACAGACAAGGATGAATCAAGACCCCCTGCAGTTTGCTTATTACAGTGGAATTGGAGTTGATGATGCCATCATACACCTGCTTCAGCAAACCCAGTGTCTCCAGAAGGCAGAGTGTCTTCAGTCAGAGTCTGCTTCAGATTTAGTGCAACACAGTCTGCTGCAGAAGATCTTTCCTTCCAACAGCCATCACCATCTACAATAACTCTTTGAAGAATTAATGAGTTACACCAACATTTAATTTCCCTTTGGGATTAATAACGTGGTTTTGAATGAGAATTGAATTTGAAAAAAAAAAAAAAAAACAGCAGGGAACGAGCGTTAATAATAATCTGAACTTTATTGAAGTTTCACAAATCAGAAATAGGTTTCACAAATCACCAACATGGTTTTAATTTTTCTGCTATTAGAGCAGAATAATCCAGGCCAGGTTTGAAGAGTCTAGGTGTTCAAACCTAGTTTTTTTTATCTTTAATCTAGAGTAGATTAAAGATGTGGAAAATAGTGAAAAATTTGGTGGAATTGTCCTTTAGCCATTTCCCGAATCAGAAACCAACTTCAGCTTCGTATATTATAATCAGGTTTTTATTGAGATACCTGAATGCACAGATTCCACCATGGCAAAACTTCAAAGGCACTAAGAAAATTATGGGTTGCATAAAACCCAAGAATTTAAGGTAGTTTCTTTTCAGTACGACTGTATGTGGACACACAAAGCCATTGAAATAGTAATTTGGAGTCAGATTGTTGTACAGATGTGAGACAAAATATTGATTTTTAAATTGATACCAAACATGGGGGGGAAATTTTCCTCCTGGACAAATATCATCCTTCAACTGACAACCAATTTTTATCTAAGTTTTGCTTGAGAATCATCTTGTTGTTTTGTCATCATTGGTATTTTGCACTAAACCAAGTGAGAAAAGGGGAAAAAATTGTGAAATCGCTTAAAGATTCAGTTTGAAATTACTTCTTTGGTTAACTGCCTGTTAATGTTTGGACAAAATACTGGCTCATCATCAGCAATTTTATGCCTATATGACTCAATGGTTGGCATTTAGGGGATTAAGCAATAAGTAACATTCAAATGAATGAAAAATCAATGAAAGCCCATTTATACTGGATGAAAAACCTTAAGAAAATTAAGGAAATTTTGTACAAGACTTTAAATGATCCAGTTCTTTTTATTGCTTCCCTCTGTTATACCACCACAATGTGTTTTATATTTCCTTCATGTAAAGCACTTCGAATGTCTGTTTTGCTTAAATGTGCTATGCAAATAAATTTGGTAATAGTTTTAAAAGAAGTTCAAACCGTCCCATTTAATCAGGAGTTTGTTGGAAACCTGATCTCTGCCTTTTTTCCTTAGCCGACAGAGGATCTGCAGCCCTGTATACCAAACAGGAAGACGAGCTTTTCATCATGAACTGCGACATAGATGGTTTGTCTTATGCCAGTTTTGCATTATATAGAATTATTATATTTACTGTATGTTTAATTGTAACGCTATAAATTTGTGTTTCAGGAGATCTGGAGAACCAGGCTGAGATGGAAGAGAAGACGAGGTTGATAAACCAGGTTTTGGAGCTGCAGCACACACTGGAAGGTAGACGAAAGCGTCCACTCTGCATTTTAATGACAGGAAGTTTTACCTATCCCAGATGGGAACTCGTCACATTTATTAAGAGATGCTACAAAGCCCTAACCAACCAGAACACTGTAAAATAAACTTTTCACTGTTGGATATGAGTATACCCAATCTGACTAACCAGCATGAAGGGCAGGTTTGTTCAGTACACAGCTTAGATGTTACTGCAGCTCCTCCAGAGTTACCATGTTGTTTGCAGAAAAGCTGGATGATATTAAATTCCACATATGTGAACTCGATTTACTGATTAGCTTTTACTTCTTTGTATTTTCCTTCCATTTCAATTGTTCTCCTTGGCTAGTCTGTCGCATACAATACATTAATTTGTAACGACAAAAGTGAAAAAGGTTAAGGTATGAATAGTTTTCAGAAACTTGTTGCAAGATCTCCAGGGTGTCAGTGTAACATCCGAACAAACTTTAAGTGTGATTATCATGCTTCAGATCTGTCGGCTCGAGTCGATGCGGTCAAAGAGGAGAACCTGAAGTTGAAGTCGGAGAATCAGGTCCTCGGTCAGTACATCGAGAACCTCATGTCGGCCTCCAGCGTCTTCCAGACCACCGACACCAAGAGCAAGCGGAAGTGAGGCGGAGTCGAGCAGAACAGAAGGTGGCTTCCCGGGGACACAGAGCGGAGGGGGTTGGTGATCCCCGTAACCATTTACCTGAGTCAGAACTAAACAAATGTAAATATGAAAATAACGTCTGTAAAATACTTTTCTTTGTGTTTATTTTTTTTTGAACCCACCAACATTGGGATGTTTTGTTGTGCCTCAATTTAAACTTAATGTTCTAAAATGAGTTTAATATCAAACATGTTACCGTGAACCTTATTATCAGCGTTAATTAAGTTTATTTTTGTATATTCTGTTGTTGGACAGCTGGATCTGGTACTTCAGTTGGTCTTGTATCTCATGATGCTCAACTATTTTCCTCTGCTTGCAGTTGATTCGCTGACCAGTGTTATGCAGAATGAAAAATGTGTAATAACGGCATGTTTAAGCAATATCTTAAGTATTAACATATCTAAAGAAATGTCCCTATATTTAGCAGTAAACTGGATAAAGCTGAGGAAGTTTGCAGAGCGTGGTGTCAATAAGGAAAGCACAGAGGCTAAAAGCTACATCATCAATTATGTTTTCATTGCAACTAAAATCTTTGTTTAGGTATTCAAGATGGAAATGCAACTGAGATTTGGTTCCTTGTTGCTCTAATAGTGATGGAGGGAACATAACAGGTCAAGTAACACGATGACGAGGGAAGAAAGAGATACTTTCAGAGCAGCAGCAAGACAGGCTGAGAGTGTTATTGATCTGATCGGTTTGGCCTGGGATGTATCGCCTGCTAAGAGATGGGCGTTAAAACACATCTTCAGTGTGCAGCGGCAGACAGGGCGTGTCCAAGCTATCCGCCGCCTCAAAGAAAAAGGGAGTCGAAAAGATTAATGTGAATGAAAACTGGATTTTGATGCTGGCTCAAAATTGTGTGTGAACACAGTGCTGTGCAAAAACAGCTTCTATCACATTTTAATGTATTTTAATAGGATTGTATGTGATAGACCAAAGTAGAGGACAACAGCCATTATTTGTGTTATGTTAAACATGTTTTTCAGATGTGTAACATTTTGGAAACCATGCACCGATTTTCTTTTATGTCCGACTTTGTGTCAGTTTATCAAGCAAAATGCTGATCAAATGCATTCAGGTTTGTAAAAGTCAAAGTTCAAAAGGGTCAGTACAGTACAGTATGCTGTGGCTTTTCAAGGTTATTTTTTTTTTATACTTTAAGCAGTTATGTGTCATGCTGGCATGCTAATTTCCTCATTTTTACACACTAGCTAGTCATGTCTTGTGTCCGCATTTGCCTCCAAATGTTTTTTTTTTTGTTTAATAAAATCTCACAGTTACCACTCCAAGTCTTATCACCTGCACAGACCTTCTACAGTAAAATAAAAATATTTCCAAAACGGACGCAATGCTTCTGATTTCTTTTTGTATTAAATAGTTTTATTTCCAAGAGCAAATGTACAAGTTGCAAACAAATGTAAACGAGTTAAGTGCCAACATGTGGCTGGAGGGTGAACTACAAAAGCTTCAGACGACAATAAAAAAAACAAAGATTGATGTGTCTCCCAGATCTAATCACCAGCTCAAAGAGGAAAGCACTGCTGCATTTTTTTACTTTCATTTTTTTTTTTATTTCCTGCCAAGGCAAAGAAATAATGCTACTGTATCTGCAAGCATTGACTGTCAGTTTTCTATTTTCAATTTAAATATTTCACAGACCTCTGCTCACAGTAAGCACATCAGTGGCACATATTTGTGGAAAGTTGCCTCAAGCCTTAAAACACTTTAATATTAAAACCTTTATTCATACTGGTGAGAAACAGTCAAGTTGAAACCAATAAATAGAACAGTGGAGCAAATTTTCAACTCAACACTAAAAAAAAAAAAAATAAAGTAACAGATGCTCATTACAAACCAACTAAAATGTAGACTAGCAATGCATTTTATCTGGAATCTTTTAACTAAGTTGAGATGAATCTGTTAACCTTCGCTCTCAGCTCAGTTTCGAACATTTTTAAAACAAGAACTTCCTCTTCAAACTTTTCCCCTCAAATCAAGGATTTACGTGAATAACCTCAGAGAGGGCCCCTCCGATAAGCGGTAAAAAAAAGTGATCAGCGGTGTTGGGGCTCTGCTGCTTTCATAAACTGAAGGTTTATGAAGTGAGAAAGTGAAAACAGGTGGAAGACGCCGACTTTTTGACGACTTCTGGAACAGAATAAGGTTGTGGGGAGAAAAAAAAAAAAAAACATCAATGGAAGCTAGAAGTGTCGGAGGAAGTAACGCGAAACCTCCGGGAAGCTCATCCGGATGAGCGGACGGGAGGAAGGAGAGGCGCGGGACGGGGTGCGTGGGTCTGTGAGGCTGCAAACCTGGGCAGAGTGGGGCGGGTGGAGCTGAGACACAGATGGGGCAGCCAGGTGACTGCAGGCTACCGTTGGGGTTGGAGGAAACGCCGTGCTGCTCCGCTCAGGGAGGAGGGAGCAGCTACAACAGAGAAAACCCCTTTCACCTCCTCCCCCCCCGTAGAGAGGAAGAGACAGCAGACGTTGGGCTCGCCTCAGTCTTTCCGTACCCTCCTCTTTCTGACGGCTTGTTTGTTGCTCTCTCCAGCGACGTCGTCTCCATCTTTCTGCTGAATGATTTGACAAAGGAGAAGCTGCAGTTGACAAATGAGTCACTTTCAGTTAACCCAGTCGAAACTGAAGGGCGAGTTTTGTCTTCATTGTGGATCATCCACAAGTAATCTACACTTTTCTGTCCTTATTGGTCAAGCTGTAATAGGAGAGCTGAAACTACAAAGCTCAGATGTTTGTAGGGCTGAAATGCTTGATCAGACTGAAATAGTCATCAACGGATTTGGAAATCGATTCATCGTTAACTGGACCACAGCCTCAAAAAAAGGCCATTTGCTAAAAAACCCCCAAACATATTCAGAGAAGTTATTAACCAGAAATACATTTAAGATAAGAACACCTGCCTGTACATATGTTTTCCCCAGATTCACTAAAGGAAAGCTATATTATTGCATTTCAAGCACTAAAATGCTTGCTTTCTTATTTTAAAAAGGAATTAAATTATTTATTTGCATCTTCTAATGTATTTTATTATTGTGTAAAAATGCTTATGTGGTTAAATGAGAAATCTGTGGAATGTGTCAATCTGTAAATCCAATTAATCCTCAGAATAATCAGTTTCAAAAATAATCGTTGGTTGCAGCGTTAGGTATGTGTCACATTAATGTTTGTCTAAACTGGGGTTCTGTGGAGTAGTTAAGCAATATCCTACCAGCAGACAAAATAATCTCAGTTTGGAGAATCGGCAGAATATCAAAGAAGAGAAAGAAAGAGTGTTATAATGTTAGGCAGCTGTCTGGTATTATGAATGCATTGCACTTGAATTATAATGTGCAACTAAATACTGATCCCGGCTGCCTTATGTGATTGTGATACTGATGACAGATATTGCAATTAGGACTGTGATTCAGTATTGTACAGCTCCTGTTAAAAACTATAAGAAAGCCATAAAAGTTTTAAAATGACAATTTTATATCAGAACTTAACATCTTGGAATGGCTAATGGTATTAAAAAGCATGTTACCCAACCCCGGTAAACAGCTGCTAAAACCTAAACTGTTCCAAGACAAATTTAAAACAACTCAAAACCTGTAAATAAAATCTCAAAACTAAAAATCTGACACCTCATCAGTCTTGCATCCTCTCCGAAGGATTAGCTACCGATTGCTCAAAACTACTCGGCAAAACTCCTCTTGAATCCTCACTTAATGCCAGATATTCATGTTAGCTAGCATGTGTTCATCTTCTGTATATTCTGGAGATTATATGAAACATCAGATCGTCATATCAACAAGTTGCTTTGGTGGGAAAATATTTCCAGCCTCCATGCTTACGGAAAGATTTACCACAAACAAACAGAACATGAGACTCTCACCTCGTCTTCTAATGTTCTTTCTGGAGTTTTGTTTTCCTCCGATTCTTCTTCCTCTTCCTCCTCCATCTCTTCTTCTTCATTATCAGCCCCCACTTGATTGTCTCCCTGTCCGTCATTCTCCTGCCTCTCCCCTTCGTCTTGTGCTTTAAAAAGAAAAGCGGCGGCAATGATGAGGGTGAAGGACGACACCGCAGCGAAGTTGAAACACCAACAGATAATTGTCACACCTGCTGCTGGTTCTCCAGCTCCAGCTCCAGCTCCAGCTCCAGCTCCAGCTCCAGCTCCAGCTCCAGCTCCAGCTCCAGCTCCAGCTCCAGCTCCAGCTTCCTTCTCTTCCTCATCTGCTTCTCCTTCCTCTTCCTCCTCTTCTTCCTCTTCTATGTGAGACTGCGGTTGATCGACCCGTCTGTACACGTAGTCGTCTACCGGTTTCTGGAAATGATAACAGCCGAGTCAAGTAGGACCTGTGAGATGGATTCGTGTTGGTAAAGATCAGGAGATTCTTGCCACCTTTGGCCAGCAGAAGAGCACCGCCAGTCCGACGGGCAGACCGACTGTCAGGACGTAGATTATCCAAAGCCAGGGTCTCTCCTCCGCTGCCATCATCAGCTGAGAAAATATCCCCGGCTGTTAGGATTAAAAACAAGAGACCAAAGATGAGCCTCGCAGAAACAGGACAGTACACAATCGACCCAACCGTCCTCGACTGACCTCGTTGGCGCTGGCCACCAGTTTCTTCAGCCCCCAGCTGTCTGAGGCCCAGCGGTCAGCCACCTCCTTGTGAGACGTGATGATGAAGTTGTCGAAGTAAATGTCTGAGGTCATGGACCACAGCTCCAGCCCCAAAGCCTTAAACGGAGTCATCCTGAACGGCTGCAGGTCCTCGAAATATTCTGGGTTCATCATTTTGCGCGGCTTCCAGACTCCCTGCGGAGCGGACGTGGTTTCATGACAGGAACGTCACAATAATACGGACAGTTCATGAGAAGAGTTCCCGTTACCTGATAGTTGGGGTTGTCAATCAGAGGGGCTTTCCACTTGCCCTTATACTGAGGGTTGTTGATCATCGGCCGCTTCCACTCGCCACAGCCAGGAGCCGTCTCACAGGATGGGTTAGGAACCTGCGGGGCCTCCCACTCCCCGTCCATCTCCTCGTCCCTGCCCCCCCACCCAGCAAACAGCAATCAGACCAACACATCACTCTGCTTTATTAAACACATATTGTTGGAGCCGGTCAGTTCAAGGACCCACCAGTCCTCTGGTTTCTCTGCATTTGGGTCGGAAACGAACTCTGGCTCGTCATCCAGCCATCCTTCTGGCTTCAAGGCATCAGGATCCTCAATCTTTGCAGGAGCCTCCTCGTCCCTGGAAGACAAACAGAAATGAAATTACAGATTGTATTTGAGGCTCAGAACATCCGGAGTGTTTTAAAGACCTTTTATAATCAACGCTTTACAGATGATGTGTAGAAAGGTTTATGGCCGAATAATTTCTCTAGCTTGTTGAAGAAAGAACTGTTTGAGTTCCAGAAATGTTTACCTCTTGTCATAAAAACTTCTTGTCCTCTGGGCTCTTTTACTTTGACTCTTGTTCTTATGTTAGATGACAAAGTCCAACTTTTTATCTCTTAAGACTTTTACATGAATATTTCATTAGCTGGTCCTGAAGGTCTGGTGTTCAGGATCTGATGGCTGAACACCGTACAAGGCTGGAAACTGAATGTGTTTTCATTAATAGCCTCAACTATTCCCATGCTGAGAACCGTGGACTCTGTTTTCAAACAAGAAAAACCATTTATGAAAAAAATATGTTCCTTAATTTTTTGTATGTAGTGTTGATTGACTTATTTTTTAAAATTTGTCAAAATACTTTTTTGATTTATGTCTGAAAGGTTTTATATAAATCTACTTTTATTGATTTTTTTTTTTCCTTTCTTAGATTTTTAAAGATCTTCAACTTTGATTATGTGACATAATTTGATATACTGCAAATGGGTTCAACAACATTCGGGACACAAAAAGAAATCCAAGTGTTTCTTAGATGTTAATGTAAAATTCTAAAAGGTATGTAACGGTTTGTCAAGGAACCGTTTTAATCTTTGTGTCTTTTTTTTTTTTTTTCCCCACCAGGGGGCTTTTTGTGGGCTCTAGTGTCCCTTATTTGACAGTATGCTGACAGAAAGGGAGTAAGAGAAGGGGGGAAGACATGCAGCAAATGTCGTTGAGTCCGGGAGTCGAACCTGCGACGGCCGCGTCGAGGACTCAAGGCCTCCAAATGTGGGTCGCGCTAACCCCTACGCCACCACAGCACTCCCCAATATTTGTGTCATTTTTAATAAATTAAAACAATCTGTATTCTGGACGTAGTTTTGAGGTTGCATATTGCATCAAGTTTTTATAACAGTATTTGAGTTAAAAATGTTAAAAGTGACCAGAACATTTGGTGAAACTTCTGCCTGTTGATATTAGAGACAAAAATTAATCACCAGTCATCAGGCTTCACAGCCTCGGGGTCAGGGATCTTGGCCCTCTCGTCCCAGTCGTCCGGCTTGGAGTCATTTGGATCGTCGATCTCCTTTGGCGGGTTGACAGGAGGCACCATGTCGTACAGCAGGTTGCCACGGCTCACGCTCGACTGATCGATGAACATCTCGTAGCTGTTGTCTGGGTTCAGGACTGAAAGCAGACAAAAGTAAGGAGAGCACACACACAAAAAAATCCCCACTGGATCAAAACATAAAACGCAGCTCATCAATCAGCCACACACCCAGAGTGTAGAGGTGAGTCTTCTTGTCGGTGTAGAACTTCTTCAGGTCCACGTCGGCCCTCTTGGCATGTTTCTCCTCCATGTCTTTGTTCAGGGGGTTTTTGTGACGGAAGATGAAGTGCAGTTTGTAGTCTTCTCCACATTTGTCAGGGCCAAACATGATGGTGTAAGGTGTACGGTCATGGAACTGTTCCTGCATGCGAAAACAAGAAGGAAATCAATACGATCAATAACTTTACTGATTTGGCAACATTTCACTGAAACCACAAAATCACCAGTTAGGTTGATGCTACTTGCTCTTTTTTGTCCTGACAAAAAAAAATAAATAAATAAAAAGTAAATGGAGACGGTTGTGTCGTCACTTGCTACTTAATGTTACTGCAGATTGTTGCAAAATATAAGTCTGAAACCTCATATGAAGAACATTTCCTAGAACTTAATAATTGCACCAATTAGAAAAAAAATATCAGCAAAGATCTTGCATCGGTTGCCGCGCATTATTCTGCTAATTTAACAATGTAAGTAATCTCCAGGGGGAATGTCAGACAACCAACAACCCAGCAGCTGCCTAACACATCCCACAGACCTCAGTTAGCAACACAAGGGTTAAAATTAATGAGAAAACAATTAGAAGAAGGCAGAAAAAGCATGACATTGTTAGACAGATGCAAAAAGTTTTTTTTTTTTTTTTTTTTTAATGAATAAAATGTCATCTTAAAGTTGCATATGAACAAATGTTTCACACTAATATTTTCTGGCCAGATGAGACTAAAACTACTACTAAAAAACCCAAAGGTGGAAAAAGAGACAGTCTGACTCTGTGGAGATATTGAAATCTTGGGTGGCCATTATGTTAAGAAATATATCCAATATGAGATGCAAGCCAGAACACATAGAACATGAAAATGTCTAAAATGGTAATACATAAACTTTAAGGAATATAAAACACAAATACCAACCAGACTGAGGCTGCCAGAGTCAGACAGCAGCTTGATGTACGCTCCACCACAGTCAATACCATCTTGGAAATTCACCTCATACCTGCAATTAAAAAAAAAAAAAAAAACTCAACTCTGACATTTATGTTTATTTTTTTTTTCATTAGAACTTGCATCTTGTTCTCATGTGAGCTCACTGGACAACCAAAGGTTCATCCTGGAAGACAAAGGGTTTGTCCAGCATGGCTGCTATGGCGTGGTGTTTGGCACGGGACTTGAGCACTAGGCCTTGGTCTCCGGGAACCTTGTTCTCCTTTAGTGGCTCCACCATCCACTTTCCTGCAGACAGACAAGAGAGGACAAATAAGATTTAGTCAGAAATAAGAATGGCTTTGACTGTGCTAAATGTCTAAATGGCTTTGAGAGTTGTGTATAAATCTGTGGTGTATACAAATAAAACAGTAGGATTAGCAGATAAAAGGCCACAAACCATCATATTTGGCGATTTCATCATCTGCATCCTCCTTCGTTGTTTTTGATGGCTGCCATCTGCCCAGATCAACATCCAAAAAAATATTTCAGGTATGGAAAACCGTACAGGGCTGATCTACCAGAGTTTCCATTAAAACCTAATTTTACCTGTCCAGTGATCCATCGTCAAAGGTTTCTGCAAAGTATACATCTCCAGTGGGAACGGGAGTCTTGTATGTTACCTGGGATTAATAGATTACAATGTTATAATTTAAGATCAAAAGTTTAAAATCCAGATATGCACTTAATGTTGGATCTGTTCCCGACCTGGAAGGTGACATTGGCGTCAGTTTCAGACTTTTCATCTCCATCTTTATCCTCATCAAACTGCTCTTCATCCGTCACCATCGCCTCCTCCTCCTCTTTGTCATCGTCCGCCATCAAAACCTGCATTTCCTCCTCGTCTAGGAGCATGTCGCCATCGCCGTCCAGAACGTCCGCCTCAGAAGGCTCGTCGCTGGACGCCATGGCCGCCACGGCCAGCGAGGACAGGAACATCAGCCGCCACACCCAGCCTCCACCTAATTTCATCTGAGGCGGACAGGAGGAGAGAAGAATGGTTGAAGAGGAGAGAGGAGAGGAAAAATTAAGGTGAACGAAGCGCGACAGGCAGAGATCGGACACTTTTCCCATAGTAAATTTCTAACACTTTTCAAGCATTTTAAATTTTTTCCAGCATTACACCTTGGAGTTGAAAACAATACAAATTATCTAAAAAAAAAAAAAAGACAGTTTCAACTCAATATTATGATGTCATATTTTACTGTTATTAATAATCGTACATCGTACAGCACTGCCAAGATAAACTAAAATACTATAACAAAATTGTATGTTTTGAAATGTTTCTCTCACACACACCCTACACACCTGACTGGTCCAAAAACAAAACACTAATAAAAAAAACAAGAATCCTTCAATTTTGATAACATACAATGATCCTTTATTTCAATTAAACAGATCAATAAGTCATTGAGCCATTGGGAATAATAAATATTCAAAAATAAAATTAAATAAAAAAATGTTCTTGCTAGGCTTTCTGGCATTTAGCAAGTAGTGATAATTTGGTAATTCTAAGTAACCTAAAACAACAAAAGTTTAGTCTGACATAACAGTGAGAAAAAAAATAGTGTCTTCCTTTTTATTAGGTGTATGAAAATATCTGGTTTCAAATGTCAATAATGTTTTCCAAATTTAGGCTTTGGATCAAATGTTAGATTGCACTTTATTACAAAACTGGACACTTTGAATATCAAGCACTTTCAAGGACTTTATTAAGCTCTTTCCAAACCTTGAAAACAAGTATTATGCAATTCAAGCGCTTTCAAGGATTTCAAGCACCTGAACAGGGAGAACAAAGGGGCTGGAGATGTGGAATGATGAATGACAGATTTTATTTATGGAGAGTTGTTCATGTCATGTCGGTGATAAAAATAGAGAACACAGGCACATAAAATGATGGAAGAGTGAGTGGATGAGATACAGAGGTCAAGTCTCACATCTTTATAATGCACCTTAATTATTACTTTGAAAGATCCGTACAAGAGTCAACACTTCTGTAAAAAGCCGACCACAAGCTAAAGAACGAAACTCTCTAAGAAACAATAAAAATTCTCTGGCCAACTGCAGTTTACCTCATCTACACTTCTGGTTTCATGACTGTATAACTGCAGAGCTACATGCATTGAAACACAATCAGAAAAATCTGCTCAATATTGCCTCCGAAAGACCTATAATAGCATATCAGTAGCATCATCTGGATCAGCTCAGCCTGGCTCTGTTTTGTTGTGGAGCAGGAAATTAAAATCCTCACTGTAGATGCAGGCAAAGCACCACGCTTCCCCTGATATACCATATTTTTCACTGTGATGCTTATCTGTTTTTTCCACAAATGAGGCGCCTGTTGAGAACTCACCTCCATCGGCTCAGTTTGCATCGAAGTGTTGCACAGAACAACACAGAGGACGTTCATAAAAACCATAAGACCTATAAGGAAACCCAAGATTGAGACTGGATTTTATGCGTCTAGAACGTAGGTGAATAGGGAATAAAGTAAAAAAAATATATATATATACACGCAACTGTAAAATTAAACTTGAGTTCAGGATAAACTGAAGAAAAATGAGAGTTGGAAAAGACGTGATGATTTAGGTCTTGGTATTTTCCTGACATGTAGAGATCAACCAATATGACAAGCAGTTCTTAACTTTTAATTATTAAATTGGGGATACAGTACACTCATTATATCCTGTTTTCTATTCACAAATTATTTCTTCTCATGGCAAATTCAGCTTTTTTTTTATTTTAGGTTTTCAAACTACATTTCAAATATCTTTAGCATATTGGCAAACTAAGGCTTTACTGTATTTACATTAAAATGTGTAATAGCTTTTTATCTAAAACAGAAAAACATTTATTCTCATTGTAGCCAAAAACACAAAGAAATACACAATCTTGTTATACTCTCTGAAAAGCAGGGCAACTTTTTTTTTTGTCTTTTCCTTTGTCCAAGTTTGAGGTTTTATAGTGAAGTAGAAAGTGGCTTAAACAGAAAAAACAAATGGGAAACGGCTGTACTGGAAATCTGACCAAAAAACAGTCAACAGCTGAAAAGAAGTTTGAAAGTCTAGAGAAAACGTAAAAACTACAAGACAAAATATAAAGTCGAGGGAGATGATTTAAGACTTTTGTTTAGACCAAAATCTGAAATATCATGCATGAAAGCTGCACTGATTTAATTTAGGACATCAATTTAATCAGATGATCTACAGGTGTGTTAACCTTATGGAGTACACAAAAAGACAGATCATCCTTCCAGCTGATTTTACTAGAACAATCCCAACATCTGTCCAACGTCGCTGATGATAAACAGTCGTCCATGTTTATTCGTTCGTTATAAAACGCTTTGCAGATTCTTTTACAGTTACAGCACCACTGGCAAGCGATAAAAACACAGACAACAGAACGTGGCTGTGGAGCCAACATGGCGGCCACAGAGGACCGCAGTGGCCCAAACGGTTTTAGGATGAGCGGCTGTGTCCGCAGCACCTGCTCCGCTGCCTGATGCTAACAGCGCGGAGCGCCACTCAACAGACAGCAGACCTTAGCAAAACATGGGCTTAGCAGATCAAACTAATGAGCTCAGACAGGCAGTACCATAAACAAACACGCGCTGGCCTCCAATAAGAAAGCTGCGATATTTTAATTAGAAGCAAAACGGGTTTGTTTTTGCAGTGAAAAAAAATGAATGAATAATAGCCACTAGCTGGCTAACTTAGCATTAATGTCGCATTATAAGGGATGTAGAGACTCATTCAGACCAAACACTTACCTTAGGAGGTGTTGTAACCGCAGAGAGAAAAAAAAAATCTTTGAAGTCTGCCTCTACGTGTCAGAATTTTGCGCTGTTATCCTGCTTCAGGTTTGGCGAGGAACAATTACGGGGGGAAGAAGATATCTGAGGGAGCGTGAGTGACAGCTTGGTCCGAATAACGGTGATGCCAGGCTAACTGAAGTGATGCGTTCACGGAGAAGCGAAAACAGCGCCTGTTGATAGTAAGCGCGGCAAAGCTAAGATATTATCACACCAAAAGAGCAAAAAGCTCGGCGTTTTGTAGCATTTGTTTTTTTTGCTACATTTTTTTTCTGTGAACGGACACAGCCTTGGTCTATCCCTTGAATTTAGATGCTTATTTTATGTGTAATGATTTAGTATGCGTAAAGTTACATAAATAAAATCCTCTGGAAAACTGTAAGGTCAGGGTCCGTACAGACATGTGAATATGAATAGAATGAAATAAGCTTATTTGGCGTCTTTAGTTTTTAATCTACTCTTTATCTTGATTATATTTTCTCCCAAAAATAAAAACCCTTTGCCCTGCATTTCGAGAGACTATTGTAGAAATTGGACGTCCCACATTTCCTGCTTACATTGAAAGCAGCATATGTCGTAAAATGAAATCAGCTTTATTTGGGCTTTGGGTTGGTGAATGTGGGATATGTTCGCCTCAATAGCTGACTCAATTGGAAGTGCAACACTAACGCCAAGGATCAAACGTTTAGTTCAGTTGATATATTTTGTGTTTAGTCTGACCAGCTTTAGTGCCGTAAATCGGGCTTTCTCGCGCATGCTCGCAACTTGTAAACACAGACTCCGCATGGTTTCCTGAGAAGTGATATAAAAGAATACAACTAGAGAAACAGTCAGCATGAAGGACACACCACTGTCCAACTGTGAACGGGACTTCATCCTGAAGGCCATCGAGGAGAAAAAGGTGTTTATTGTAATCTTTTTATTTCGTTTATCCATAAAAACAGCATGAACGCAAATTACCGCCTTCATTTTGCAGTCAACACAGGAGTCAAATTGAAAAACATCCATATAAGTGTATTTACTTGGGTGGTTTGTGAGAATGGCTGAATAGGTCATTTTCTTTTTTTACTTATCTCAAAAAGTAAAGTAGTTATTAATGATTAGTTGTGGAAATGGTACAAAAATATACCCTAACCAGAATATAATTTTTCAGAAGTAGTAGGCAGTGTGTGCGCTTAGTGTTTGCTGAAGATAGAATTGTTTGGTCTTATCATTAAAACAAACATCGAAACTAATCCGTGCATATAGTTTTGATTTCTATTTCTATTTTGATTTCTATATTGATTTCTATTTGTATATCCTTAAGTCCCCTTGTCAAGAAATTCCCTTTCATATTTGTCTCGCTCACTAAATATGATATTTTAGGAAGGGGAGAAGACAGACAGCAGGAGTAAACTGTTCTGCCCAAAAAGAGGCATTTGTTCGGTTCTGGATTGAAGGTTAAATATACTAGCACAATAGTGTATAATTTATTGTAACGATGCGTCTTGACAGTAAACCTCATATTGCCTGGAACAGTATGCCAGAATAGATACCAGTGCTTTAACACGTACAATTTAAATCTTCCTGCTGTCTCTTCCTCTAGCGCCTGGATGGGCGACAGACGTATGATTACAGGAAAGTAAAAATCACTTTTGGGACTGACTATGGATGCTGCTTTGTGGATCTGGGACAAACCAGGTGAGTGTGTGATCAGTACTAGAACCAGGAACCAATGCAAACCAGTTTGAGTTCAGGAAAATGCGTAGGCCCGATACTAACATGTGATCTGTTCGGTCCAGACTTTCCCACTATCTTTGGAGCCAATCCATCATGGTGGACTGCAGCTGGCAAAAGCAAAAATACAATCCAAATTGTCTAAATTTTAAAAATAATCTTGTAAGAATCAGGATGTCTATTACTGTATCTATTTCAGCTTGATTCCTTTGGCTCTTGTTGGAAATTATGGTTACCTTCTATTTACAATCATATCATGTATGTTTTCTCTTATACTTTTTTTGACTACAGCTGAAATAATCTTGTCTATATTTTCTTCAAGCTTAATATTCCCCCTTTTGTCACTGCAACTGGAAATTGTTTCCTTTATATAGTTCTGTGTTTACGTTACAAAGAAGATTAGGTTTCTGCCTCTAGATGTGCCAAGCTGGTAGAGACACACCCCGGCAGACTTTCAGCTATAATTTCAGCAAAAGGTGGTTTACACATTATTGACTTGGTTTGTGATTGAGTTATGTGTCTCTGGTTCTCAGGGTCTTGGCCCAGGTGTCATGTGAACTGGTGGTGCCGAAGGAAAATCGTCCGAACGAGGGAATCATGTTCTTCAATCTGGAGCTGTCGCCGATGGCCTCCCCGGCTTTTGAGCAGGGAAGGTGAGGCCAGCCCGAGGATTCGGTTTATTCCGCGAACAGATCGGGCTCACGGCGTAGCTTTTCATCCCCTCTTGTTTACCCTCTGCGTTCCATTACGCCTTAACGAGTTTAGTCGGCCTGTTGGAGCAGAAAATCATTTGTGGGATTTTGTCCTCCCTGCAGACAGTCGGAGCTGTCGGTGAAGCTGAACAGACAGCTGGAGAGATGCCTGAGGAACTCCAAGTGCATTGATACAGAGTCGCTGTGTGTGGTGTCTGGAGAAAAGGTGATGCACACGGCGAGACACACATTTCCTAAGCAGTTAAACTGCTCACATCCCAGCTGAGGAGGCAGGAGCATTTTTTTTTTTATTTTTTATTTTGGTGAAGCTATTTTCATATTCACTTCGCTCAGTTCTCAGTTGACAGCCCAGTTATTGACATCTTTGATAAAAAATGTACTAAAACCAACTGGAACAATTTCCAGAGACCGAAACAGACCGAGACACAGATGGGCATCATCTTCTTCAAAAGACAAGTTTCCCAACTTGTATGAATACAGAACACCACGAACTCTTTGAAATTTTGTGAGATATACAGAAACATTTAGAGAGTGTAGAGAGCACTAGAGATTGTGTGGAGAGGTATAAGTACAACTATGTGAAATGTTAAAGCACACATTAAATGAGCCTTCTTTAAATTTTACCTTCTTAATGGCAATATTCAAGTTTACCCACATGGTGGCACTGTCTCCATTGTGTGGTTTTTGAAACCTTGAAAGCAGCGATGACCACAGTTGGATCTCAAGGGCTCCTGTGCTACGTATTTTAGATGTCGCTCTGTGTCAACACACCTGAGTCAAACAATTGGTTTATTACCAGGCCACTGGAGAACTCGAAGATTATCTTTAGGAGGTCATCTAGTCGTTTAAATCAGCTGTGTTGGCACAAGGGCGCATCTAAAACCTGCCTGCGGGACACCGGTCCTTAAAGACTGCCGTTGGACACACCGGCTTTCGAGCGCTGTGTCCTCCACAACATGTGACTCTGTATGCTTTGTATGCGTTCCCTTCAGAATAAGACCTTGGCTTTTATTCTGAAGGGAACTTATAAGGTCCAGTTGTACGCAGTCACAGACCACCTGGCCGGGCGGAGCTGTTGAAATGTTTGACCCGAGTCCCACAAAAAAACTAGAAAGAGCCGTGTATTCTGTGTGACCATGATTCAGGTGTGGCAGATCAGAGTAGACGTTCACACGCTGAATAATGACGGGAACCTGATGGATGCCGCCAGTGTGGCCGCCATCGGCGCTCTGTGCCACTTCAGACGACCCGACGTCAGCATCCAGGGAGAGGAGGTCACAGTGGTGAGTCAGCCAGGTTCAACGAGGAAAGGCTTTATAGTCAGATGTCTTCATCACAGGGTTTTTTTTTTTTCTGTCTGCAGTACAGTCCAGAGGAGAGAGACCCCATTCCTCTAAGTATCTACCACATGCCCATCAGCGTCAGCTTCGCCTTCTTCCAGCAGGGGTGAGGACTCGCTTTTGTCTCTATATATCAGAAATAAATCCCTACACAGTTAGCTTGCTTCTTCACAGAGATTCGCCAAAATTCTGATTTGGACTATCTAATAATAATGAAATTTACTATGGATTTGAAGTTTAAATCAGCAGTTTTTATGTTTCAAAAAAGGCACGTTTCTTTAGTCTACATTGAATTATGTGGGGGGGGGCGTCTGTGTATGGCAAATTCATTTCTAAGTAACTTAAATTTAGAATAGAATCTGTTAAACTTTGTTGAAATTTTAATAGTAGAATTAAACAGACATATATTTTGGTGTTGTTCTCCAGCTGGAAATGATTCTAAACATTCTCCATCTATATGTAATTTTGAGTGACTTTCACAGGTTGCTGCTAAAGCGACTATTATTGATCTGTAATAACTGATCTTTCTGAGGGTGTTGCCGCTTTATTACACAACACATAGGGGTTAAATTGGAGTCCCGCCATGTGAATGCTGTCCTCTCTGCAGAACCTTCCTGCTGGTTGACCCGTGTGAGCGGGAGGAGCGAGTGATGGACGGCCTTCTGATGATCGCCATGAACAAACACAGAGAGATCTGCTCCATTCAGTCCAGCGGGGGCATCATGCTACTGAAAGATCAGGCGAGCAGAACGCTGCCGTACTCCTTCCTCGTCTTCCAGTCTGAACTTTTGTCGTTTACTTTTAATGCTTCGAAGGGTTTGCACAGTGCTCATCCAACCAGTTTCATTCAGGATTGTTAAGAAAACGATCAAATTAAGTAGAAAATCTGCGATTATTTCTGCATTATGCGCCTGTGTTTGCATTGATTTTTCCATGTTGTTTTAACACAATTTTTTTCCTCTGTTGCTGAAGGTGATGAGATGCAGTAAAATAGCCAGCGTCAAGGTGTCTGAGATCACAGAGCTCATCAACAAAGCTCTGCTAAATGACAAGACTGCCAGGTGAGCCGTTGGGTTGTGATGTATTTAGTTTGAGAGATGTGGACTCAAGTTAGGTGTTGGGAGAAATTATTAGATTTTCTTTTGGTTTCAGGGGGTTGCTCTGAATTTTTCTTAATTATTTCTTTAAGCTAACATTAAATTCCAGCCAGTTCATAGTAACTTCTCATAATTCACAGATTTAACACAACAAAGAAAAATTAAATAGAATTTCATTTCTACAAAGCAATCTAAAAAAAATTAAGTTAACCGGGTAAAGCATGTTGCCTGAAAACTTTAAATAGAAGCAACAACATATAACTTCCTGTCGGCACTTAAAACAATTATTTAAAGCTGATGTGGTGACTAACATATTGCTATTTTTTTTCTTTTTTGGTAACAAATGAAATAATAGTCAGGAAGCTCACTTGGTCACATGGCAAATGGTTGCAGATTCCTCATTAGATATTTACCAAAAAGATTTGTTTGCTAGATTTTCAATATTTAAGTTACTTGGTAATGATTTTCAGTATTTCCTTCAAATTGAACGATTTCCTTTGTTTATTATGTGTGGGCATGCAGTCACTATGCTGTGAGTATGATCTGGATCAAATAATTTCGAAATTCTTTCAATTGTTGATTTATTACTTTGTGATTACTTTGCATATTTTGTCAAATGAAGTGTTTTATACGACGTGGCCGCAACTCACAGCTTCCATATCTTGACTTTGGATTTGACTTGAGACAAAGGTAGAAAGACCTGAAACTTAAATGTGATTCGCAAAACGGTGACTTGGTCCCAGCTCTGGAAAGTCCTTGGAGGTAATTGTATCAGTGTCTTGTGTTTTTGTAATTCCCCAGGAAATCAGGTGGGAGGTGTGGTTTTGCGGAGTCCATGCCTCAGGAGCGAATCACAGCTCTGAAAACGGACCGGACAGAAGTGGAGATGACCGATGTCAGTGAAACAGCCAGTAGCATTGTCCGGACAGCCAAAGACCCACCTCAAACGTATCCTGAACTGATCTTAAATAAGAACAAAGGAAAACTGAGAATCAAATATATTTATATTTTTTTTAGTTAGCCTCTTTAACCCCATTCATCAGGGTGCCATCCCCATCGGTGCCAGTCCCAGGGGTCGGACAGGTAGGGGAGGGTCTGCGCAACGCCTGGGGCCTGGAGGAAGAGGAGGAGGAGGAGGATGATGGTGGGGAGAGCAGTGGAGGGGACAGTGTGCAGGAAGTGACAAAGACGGATGTGGAGCAGCATCAAGAAGACAAGAGCAGAACAGGTTTGCCCATTATTGTGCGAAAGTCATAAAAAAGTTGTTTATAAAATACTTACTTTTTTTGTCACAAGTAAATGTTTCAGATCATGTAATAGATTTTTTTTTTCTTTTAGTGGATGTTGTGGAGATATTAGATAGTGATGAAGAGGAGGAGGAAGTGGTCATCCTTTATCCTGAGACAACAAAAAAACCTAAGTAAGTGCACTTAATCTTCCTTGTTAGAGCTGAGAAAGTAAACAAATTGTTTCCGATGCTGGTTTCACTTTCTTTCTTTCTTTCTTTTTTTTTTTTTTTTTTTTCAGGAATACAGGGTCCAGTTCTGGCCAGAAGGGGGCAGGAACATCCAGGAAACAGAAGAAAAAATGATTCGTCTAAGTAGTTGATCTGACAGCATCGTAAAATAAAAATAAGTAGAATGACATTGAAATGCAATGAAAATGTAACATCGCGCTAATAAATATGTTTTTTACATAATTTGGGCTGTGTCCAAAGCTTTATTAATCATACATATAAATCAGACATTTATTATTTTTATTCATTGTAAGGGTTAAAAAAAAACATGTTAACAAATGTACAGAGTACCAGCATTATTTACGATTATATAGATAAACCAGACGGGGAAGTAATAAAAGACAGGTTCCACCGAGATTTGAACTCGGATCGCTGGATTCAGAGTCCAGAGTGCTAACCATTACACCATGGAACCCGTGTTAAGATTTTGCGTCACTCATGGGTATTTGACCCAGTGACATTAGAACAAGTTCTGTTTTTATTGAACATGTTTATCTTTTACTTTCTGCTCAATGTCTAGCAACCGGATAATCTGTCACCACGTGTTTTTTAGTTAGTTCCTGCCTAGTCCTGGGGTAATCGTTTCATAATCCTAGCGGAGTATTGTTCTTTAATACGATATAGTGTCGTCTTCTGCCGAATAGTTTATAATTAAGTGATTAGGTTAATGGCAAAAGTGAAAAAAAAAAAAATAAAGTAAACAAGAAAAAGCTGGCCCGTACGGGGATCGAACCCGCGACCTTGGCGTTATTAGCACCACGCTCTAACCAACTGAGCTAACCGGCCACGGTTGTCGAGTTCATCAGGTTTCTTTACATCTCACAGCATGATACATGGCGCTGTGATGAAATTTGTTGAGAAGTTGATAAAGACTGATGGTTAGCTTGTCATGGGAGAACAACCCTAGTCATATAGTAACAACTGTAAAGGAGACCTTCAGATGAAAGCATTTACTTGTTATAATAGTTCAGACAGATTCAACACCGTCAAGTCTAAATGAATTTGAGCCATTGCATGTTGCAAAAGACAAAGGGGAAAAAGTTAATCTCTCCATATGAAGCTGGTAGAGACATATCACAAGAGTCTTCAATCAATCAATCAATCAAATTTTATTTGTATAGCACATTTCAGCAGCAAGGCATTTCAAAGTGCTTTACATCATAACAAACACAAAAACACAAAGTCATGCAACATAGAATCAACAATCAAAACATTACACTAAGTCAAGTTCCATCATTAAATTTGTAATTGATTACGTTTCAAATTGAGTTGGGAATGAAACTGCAGCTAAAAGTGATTCTGCAAAGTATTTACTCAGTGAACACAAATATTTGCCACACCTTTTAGATTTTTATTTGTAAAAATTTAAACCACACATCTTTTGCCCTTGACTTCACAAATGTCTCCTGCTTTGTGTTAATATCACATCAGTTCTCAATGGTTTACGTTTGTTACCTGTTTGCTTGCTAAAGCTTCTAGTATTTCCTCCAGATATATCCCATGGTAACTAGGAGCTGCCACTGAGTAATGTTGCTTACAGTGGTAGTAGGTATAACTTCAGTGTGACTCAAAGATTACTACCATATATGTTTTGCTTTCTTCCTCTGACTATCTGATGAGATACTGTGAGATGATGCATGATCTTTTTCCTCACCAGGCTCTATTTGCAGCTCCATGAGTGGAAAAGTACCAGACAAAGCAAAGTTTCTTTGGTCTTCATGTCTACCATCTATGTAGGTTCCCTCTTGATTTATTAAATGGCAGAGGTAGAGATTAAGCTCTCTGTGTGACCAGTGTTGCACAGCAGTGTAGCTGTTCCATCCTTCTCAGCAACTGTAATGCACACTTAACCTCTCTCTACAGAGTTAAGAGGCTGGATTTACAAAGATGGTTTTATTTTAAGTCATGAGGGTTCCTCCATTAACCGGAAGTGTTATTTAGCTTTCATCAGATGATACAAATGCTATCTTCAGTTTTAGATGGTATTTGCAGTCTGGTGTCAAGTGACTCAGTAGGGAACTTGTTGCACTCTTGGGTTCAGCTTTGCGTTAGAAATGAGAAATACATTGATTTGAAACCATGGCTTCTTCCTTCTAGTAAGAAAAGCTGTTGATTCCTTCCACCTGCTATAAATAGGGTGAGATGGAAAGAAAAGCCTGATGGGCTTCTTCAAACCTACACATTTGGTACTATATGACAGACACAATACACAGAATCAATTTGTTTTTGCAAGTTAATGATTGGAACAGTGTGAGATTAAATCTGTCATAAGATAAATCTGTTTCTAAATCTGATGCATTTTTGCTTTTACACATCTCAAATTTTTCTTGTGATCACAGACCTTACAGAGAGATACAAGTTTGTACTTCATGGGAAAATTTCTTAGAGCAACTGTGGTTTTGTCTTTCTTGGAAGTCATTAATTAAACAACAAATGATTCGGTTTCAGCCTTTTTTCTGACACAACCACATTGTGATTAACATTGGATTACAGAGTACGACCTCACCAAGCCTTTGCAGGTTTACAGCATAGAGAAAAACAGTTACTGGCAACATGCATAACAGAATAAGAAAAACAACATATGTTAACAATATGTGATAATGGTTTCGAAATGCACAGATGACAACACCCACACACCCACTGTTATGAGTCATTCTGAAAGTGATGCTCTTAATTTCAATGTTACAACTTAAGGCAGAAGTATTTATACTTAAAAAGTTAAGATAAAAACTTCTAAGTAATATATTCTACAAGAGTATAACAACAGGTAGAAACCAGAACTGCAGAAACCTCCAGATCTTTATACAATGACATTTTTGTGAAAAACAAAATACAAGCGATATTCAAAAGTGTTTACTGTCCAGTCATCAAAAACCATATAATCTCTCAGGATAGTAGCTGCTTGCAAAAGTGACCTATCAATTACATCTTTGCTACATATACAGATACATCTCAACATTACAAAAAGTGTTTTTTTTTTTTTTCAGCAATTCAGTTCAGTAACTGAAACTCATGTTGTAAAGAATTAATACAAGGATTTGTTTATGTTAATTTTGATGGTTATGGTTTTCAGATACTTTGAATCCAGTCTTCAAATTTTCAGAAAATGTTACCATTACATAACAATAATAATGAAAAAAATATATAAAAAATTGTATGTTGTGGTCTAAAGAATTACAAGAAAAACTTAACATAAGATAGTCACTTACACTTTCTCGAAGCTGGCTGTTCAGAATGCTGTACATAAGCATAGTAATAGAAAATAAAGTGGAAGGAAAAAAAAAGTTAGGTATATTAAGTGCAAGGTTACCTGCAACCTTGAGAGGATTGTGAAGCAAAGGCATCGCTCTCAGCACTTTGGATCAGGTTCACAATGTGTTTACTGTGGCTGCAATCAGTAGCTGTGTTTACATTGACCGTAATTTGACTTCTTGAAAATAAAAATGCTTAATGGAAATATGCCAATTTTGAAAAAAAATTCTTTCTTCACTAAAATGTTTTGCTTCTTGGATGAGATGAGGTTTTTATTAGAAACGTCGCACTTGTCTAACAGTGACATGTACCAGGGAATTCTAGAAGACTGTACGCCTCTATATTGTTAACATTTGTGGAAATGCTCATTTATTTTTCCAACAGGACTTGGCACCTTCTCACACTGCCAGAACTACCGATACTTTATTGGCAATGGTATCATTGTGCTTGACCAGCAGTTCTGCCTGATGCAAAAAAAAAAAAAATTTACATGAAAAATATGTCAGTGCACATGTGAAACTCCTTTCCTTAGGGAGGTACAAGGCTATGAGCTTCGTCTTTATTAACATTCAACCATAATTCAAATAGTTTTCTGGTTAAAACTCATGTTAACATCTGGAGTGCTCCCACTTTAGTTATGCATGACATACGTGTTCACCATAAACCATCATGATGTCTAAACTTACAGAAATTCTGCATATTATGGAATCTGATTTTATTGTTCCCCTCTGTAGCATCCCACCTCCCAGACAAAAAGGCCAGACTTCAGCTTCTTTAGCAGCTGGTGGTGTTCAGATGCTGCTTGTCTGCAGAGCCATCCTCGTTGGTGTCTGACAGTTTAACGTCTGAAGCCCTCGCTGTCTGTGCTTCCCTGCGTTTAATGTCGAACACATCCCACTTATCAGACAGCAGGCCTTTGCTGAAAATTACAGACACCAACCATGAAAAGAACACAATGGACACCAGTGACAAGAGCATGATAGTTGTGCGGAAGGGGAAGAACTGGGTTAGCTTCCCCTCCTTGTCCAACCGGCAGCCTGGGAACCTGATGGCGGGCGGGAGGCCTATGAGCGGCTCACCACTCAGGACCCTCATGACAAAGCCCAAGATGTAGCCAACACAGGCTCCGTAACCATTAGACACCTTAAAGAAGAGGACGCAGACCAGCTGAGGAAACATGATGGTGTAGGACATGTCCACCCCTACCAGCCAGAAGACGAGGACGCTGCTGTCCAGGAAGGTGAGACCGGTGCCAGCGAGACCCACAACTACCACTGAGATCCGGATCACCCACTGCATCTCATAGTCTGAGGCCTGAGGAAGAAATAACATGGGCAGGGGATTGTGTTACAGTATATGAGGACATTAAAATGTAGTATTACATGCAGAATTCCCAGAGTGCTGAAATAGTATTATACCTCAATGTTTATTTGGGTCCAACAATTCTGTTGTTCTCTGTCTAAACTGTAACTGAGTAACAAAATACATCTGTGTATTTTTCATAATGTGAATGAATGCAGATATTTTTGTGTGCTGCACTATTTAGCAGCACAAACTGCAAGCATAGTGGATAGCAATTTTAATAAAGTGTATGTTCTTTTTTTCTTGTAAGTCATTGGTTTTTGTGAGGTTCTATAATGTATACTAATAGCCAGAAAAGCAGCGTTTAATTTTGCACAACAAATAGATATTTTTCAACTACTACTACTGCATATCGTTGTAAAGAGGACTGAATACAAATATATTGAAAATCTTTCATGTTTTTCATTTGGAAACATTTCTTAAAACCTTGTGTAATTTTCCTCCACTTCAAAGAAAAGCTCTACTTTGTGCTCACTACACGGATGGTTTGTGGTTGTGATGTTAGAAAACGGTGGGAATGAAAATCTACAATCATATCTCCTAAAAGTTAGTCGACGCAGAACCTCCAGCGCTTGAACGTCCTCACCTGTTTTCTGATGATGTTCTTGTAGATGTTTGAAGAGAACAATGAGGCTGAGGACAGCAGGGCTGAGTCCATGGAGGACATGACAGCTGCAGCAACAGCTCCAATCCCAATGACAGACACATAGGTGGGTGTGAGGAAATGCAGTGCAATAGGGAGGATGGATCCTGCTTCGTCCCGCTCATACGGGGTGGGTAATCCGTATGTAGTTGAGTTCCAGTCTGGGTATTATTAGACAGAAAGCTTTAGGGGCACTAAAAGCCAGGGAGGTATTATACAGATCTTAACAGCTTAGTAGACAAATTAAATGTTTTATATCACATGCTTCCACAGGTGAAAGTCAGGGATTTGTACCTGTAGACGCTGCCACAGCTCCGATCAGGACAGATGGGATACCCAAGACCAGGCAGAAGGCTGCTGAAGTGAAGCAGGTCAGTTGAGCCTGGGTGTAAGACGAGGAGGACAGGATTCTTTGGTAAAACGCCTGATAGGCTAAGCCGCCCAGCGCCTGGCACAAACACACAATATACACATGGTGACAGGAATTAGCTTGTGAGGAAATACAGAATAGTGACAGACATGACCCCCCCAAGTGTTGTTATGCTAGGCTTTTTTTCTCACCTAACGAAAATATTTTTTAACTCAACAACTTCGCAATACATCATGTAACTGTTGAAGTGGCAGGAAGTAACAGCTGTCCTACTGAAACAATGTAGAACTGTCTCCCAGTCTCCACTCACCAGCAGCATGAAGTCGTCAAACCACTTGCCGGCTTCATTGAGCTCCACTGCGCCCACCCAGGGGGCCTGAAAAGTCTGGTTGTACGCCGTGAGCGAAATGTCCAGGGAGTGTGGGTTGGTCAACATGAAGGGAACGCACACCCACTGTAAGACAAACACACAAATAATATTAACAATAGACTAAGGTAGGAGATTTTAAGGTTAAGTCTCTAACACTTTAAATCTAAAGAAACGAAAAAGCTATGTTATGTATTGTCAGGTTTGACTTCAACAGATTCTTTACTATTTCTGTAACTATTTTCTTCCTATTTATCTGTAAAGAGTTTAACATTTAAGTTTATGAATTAGAAAAATTAACAGAAGAGCCAATCCATCAGAACGCGACACAAATATTGTCCCTCGTTATGTTGTCATCTATGTCTTTCCACACGGCTGCAGCTCAGTAATCTGATAGGACTCGTCGTTGACCGGGTCTTATTATCCATTAGAAAAAGAGACAAAGCTGTGCAGACCCAGGCTGCTGGTTTAAACCTTCAGGTCAGGGTTTTTACACACCAGGCTGACAAAAATTAGGATTAGCTGGATGACATCGGTGTAGGCCACAGAGTAGAGCCCCCCCAGCAGAGTGTAGATGATGGCCACCACTGAGGAGATGATGATGGAGTAGACGTAAGGCAGGTCCAGGATCACTCTCATGGTTCCACCTAGAACAACACAGAGGAGCGATGAGCGCTGAGGGACTGACAGAGACAGCATGTTTGTTTCTGTGGATACATGCAATCTTTACTAAGACTTTTCAAATAAATGGCTTTTTTTTTTTAAAAAAATCACAGTATCTCACACAGACACATACAGATGGAGATATAATCACTTCTGTTTTTACACTAATATACTGTCCTAACGTTCATATATTAACAAGAAAATCATCATAGATTACATTTCTGCCATATTAATTACATTGAAGACATAGTGGTTAAACTTATAAATGTTTTGAGAATCCAAAGTAAAGAAAGAGGTCAACAGAAATTTTACAAAAGAACCATTAAAAAAAATAATAATAATTAAAGAGGACTTACTGATTGTAACACTTTTTCACCCGCTTGGGTACAAAAACATTTAAATACTGATAATCTAAAGAAAAACGCTGAACTAAAGTATCTAAAAACAATTGTGAAAGGTAAAAAAAAAGAAAAAAAAAACAAACAAAAACAAGTGCATAAATAAAAGACATCCTGTTACTCAAGGCAAGCAAAGCATCACTACCTTCACTGTCTCTTCTCCCAAATTGCCATGGATCCCCGTGCAGCAGCCTGTAGCCACACCACAACAAAACCCTTAAACAGAGAAGTGTAAAATCTGCACCATCTGTCGCCACTCACCACCCTGCAGAGGGTTCACCTCTGTCCCTCACCTGCTGTTTACCCCCACCACTCTCTCTCTCTCTCTCTCTCTCAACTTTCTGTCTCTCCCATTGGCTTGGCTTTGGCTCAGGCTCTACATTCTCACTGGTGTGCAAAAGCGCCATAGTAAGACAGTGCTACAAACAGAGATTTTCGTACCGTTTGAACTTTGTCACCTCTAGAGGATACAGGCTTTTCAAAGCTTTAAAAAAAATCTTAAAAGTGTGGCCTGTCTTTGTATTTGGCCACTTTTACTCTGGAGTAAATAGTGTGCACCTGTTTGTAAATTAATCTAATTCCAGCTGCATATTGTAATTTCTATTTTAGTCACATCTGCAGCTTTTGTTTTCACCTAGTGGATGCACCAGGGCTGCATCCAACAGGTTGGCTTAACTGGCATGTTTCCACGAATATGAGCTGACTTGAAGTGTTAAGATGAATTGCATCTGTGCAACCTGAAATATGAACTAATTCTAGACTTGACCTCGTTATGTCTGCATAAGCATCCAGAGCAACACAGGTTTTAGAGTTCTTCTCATATGATGGGACATGATGTAACACAGTCACAGGGAGGTCCGTTTACCAGATATAGAACTACACTTCAAACCTGTGATGTTACTCCTATGTGCTAAATGTAGGAGGAGGAAAGGTGAAAGATTCAAAGGCTTAATGCACTGCATCAGAGATGGACCCCCTGATGTTGTTCAGTTTCTTTTCCCACTTATAAACCTCTCAAATTTGGGAGATACACACAACCACACACTCTTCTTCAGTTTTGTCATGTTACAGACTCTAAGTGAGTCCTAACACCGTGCCGACATATCACAGGCCACAAAAGTGTGTTTAAAACATTGAGCAACTGAGCCATCACACACACATGCACATTCTCTCCAACAAACCAGAAGTTCACTTAATGTCATCCTGCAATGCACCGGTGGGTCAATTGCTCTGCACACTTTAAAATGACAAGTGTTTCTGTGACTCTGTGCATATGCTAGTTGTAGGTCAGAAATCGATGCATAACATTTCCAAAAAACAACACAAGGTATGACTAAAACCTATCAGGTATTATATATCTCTGTGGCCAAAATTGACTGCCTACCTGTCAGTAGCTTTGTGATTAGAAACATAAAGTTGCTCAAGCACTGGTAATATCTTGCTCTTTACAAATATGTTTACAAACATTGTTAGAAATTAAAATAATCTTGTTTGATGTCATGCAAACATATTAACATGCATTTCACTTTTTCTTTTATTTTTTTGCTCTTTATTTCAGCCTCATATTATCCCTGAGCTACGGTTTGTGAGCTGTGAGATTTACTCCAAACCTCTTGGCAGCTTCTCTGGTTAATGCTCTCTTTGCCAGTTTTGTCGGTTTAGGAAAACGTATGTGTCTTACATGTCTAGGCCATACCCACACAATCGCCCAATGACTGCTGGACACCAGTCCCCCAGTGACCCCGCAAGGGTCATGTTCATTCTCGCTCGCAGAACACATAAACTCATTAGATGCATTTTAGACACATTAACACACACAGTCACATGCAACATCACAGAGAATTATGTGAATCATAAACATTAGAAGATAAACATCGGACGAATGTGGAGGTAAAATGTCAGATGATTAAAAACATTTTTCACTAAAACGTTAATTCGTAAGAATAAGTATGTAAGCGCTATGTGTGTTTTAATTCATTCACCCAGTCAAGGCAAACTTGCAGCACAATATGGCACAGCAGTAACATTGTAAGTCACTACTCCTCTGCAGTAATTGATCATTTTCATTTATTTGGATTTTCCCAGGTATGGAAAACATATATCACAGAAAACATTCAGTTCAAGTGTAGAAGTGATTTATTCGAAACACTCCAATCTACTTCGGGACTTATTTGTGTTTACAACATTTAAAAAAATGTATTTTTTGAAAGCGTCAGAACTGTTAAATATTTTCAGGAAAAACATGTTTGTCACTTAAGGCCAGAAAGAATTAACAAAATTATTTCTATTTGCTAAATGTAAAACAACAGGAGAGAGAATTTTCGTTACTTATCTTTTATTAAGAGTGAAATGAGATGGCTATCAACGTAAGTTGAACGATCACTCATAGAGGAAGAAGTCATTACTCAAAAGGCAACATAAAAGTGCTTAAAATTGGCAAAAGTAGTCGGGCACAAAGACCATTATTTTGTGGAGACATGTAGAAAAGGTATCTGACTGTGATGAGGATCACAACATCTCAAAGCATCAGTCAGTGTGTTCATGTAGGCCACAAATAGGTCTCCAAACAGTCAATGCCTTCAGGTTGGTAATTTAAGGACAGCAGAGTCAATGTTTTTATCTGAGTCAATGTGACTCAGATCAGTCACTTTTAGACTGATTTGAGTCCAGAAGATTCTTCCTGAGAAGAGCTTAAAAGTGACCTATAGACCAGACTGCATTAAACCAGTTCTGAAAAAGTAATTGTTCCTAAAAAAGTAAATGTTTGACACAATGTCAGACAAAGAGGGGGAAAAAAAACATTCTGTGTCTTTTTATATGTGTGCATAAATATCTGGTTTCAACTGTATGTAATACATGGAATGTTTTCAAGATGCAAAATTTACTTGTCAAACATCTAAACTGACATTTTAGGAATAAATTATTACTTCACCAACTGAGTGAAATGTACAGAAAGAAAACAGATTATGCTTTTTCTTACTTCAAAACATAGTGTCTTGTAGGGAGACAGAGTTTGAGGATAATGAAAGCCCTTAGTACGTTGTAAAAACAATGTGGAGAGAAAGTATCATAATACTAAATCTAAACAGAACATATAAAAATTACTTTCATTGTGTTATAAAAAAACTAACTCCCAAAATGTGCTGTTTAGAGTACAAGCTTTACATATTTAATTTTTTTTTTTGGTTTATTTATTTACCTCTTTCTATTTCTCTATGTCAGAAAACTGTCTAAACTGACGTGGCACAGCCCAACTGTTTTTCTACTCTCTTGTTTCTGAACATCATGTACACTGACATTTTGGTGCCTACATGATCCTAGAGGCATATTACAGCACACATAATAGTGTCCAACATTTTAACAGCAGGAGTTAACATACCCAAGCTGACAAGCGTGCGCGCCACCCACAGCACATCGGCCACCAGCGCAGGAAAGATCAGTGCACTGCTCAGGACGTTCCCATATTTCTGTTGGAATGGATCCATCATTGTCATGTACTTGTTCTCTCTCATAGGCCTGGCAAAGAAGAAGCCACCTGCAGAGGGAAAGCAGCAGCGCAAGTTGTGATCCTGTTTGTGGAAGTGATCGAGTAATTAATGTTGGGACAAGGTCATATTTCTGTCATGTAAAAACCCAGAGTGGTGAGCAAAAGAGTGAAAGGACGAGTATGTGTGGGGGTGAACAATTGCACAAGCAAGTGTTCCCTCCTGATAACGCAATGAGACACCTTGAGATGAGATCAGGCGCCCTTCTGGTCAACATTAGACCACCGCAGAACTGGGAATGTTATACTTCCTGCTCAGAGACTGGGGTTTCCACTTCATGCTGCACTAACATCCCACAGGCTACTCTGACTGCAGGACAGTGTCGGCTATTTCAGCAGCTGTCAACATTTAACAAACCAGTTAGATTGTTAACTTGGCTCATCCAGAGGTAATCTTTCAAACCTCTTGGCTGAACCCATTTCATTGCACCTGTTTTTTTTATCATTCATAGATCTATTTTTACCACGAGTGGCGCATTTAATGATGCACAGAGTCAGATTGGCATTGGGTGAGGGGGAGCTGCACTTGTCGTGTCAATGAAGTTCGTTTTACAAAGAAGGTAATGAAGCAAGGAGTTGTGTTGATTTCGTTCCCATGATAAGAATAGTAACCATAATGTTTGTGGAAGCAACCAAATGTGCGCTTGTCACAGTATTGTTGCTAAGCACATAGTAAGCACCAAGTGTATCACACAAGCATTTATTTGTAAAGGATTAGGGAAATTGTTGAATTTATTAGTGAAACCTGGCAGCTTGTGTATCTATTAGTCACCACAGTGGAGAAAAAAACAGGTTTATCATACCTTACTGCTTCTCCCACCATGGTAACACAACATTATGAGCCATCTGCAAACTTCACTCACCTAAGAAGAAGGTCAAGACATAAGGAACGGGCATGAGTGCCCAAACCGCACCGAGTGCTGGGTTGTATGTTGCCTCAGCGATGCCTAGAATGAAACCTCCCCCCACCCATGTAGCTGGAGAGAGAAACGGATGAAATATCTCAGTGACGTGCGCTTGACAACAGACTTTTCAACAACACCTGTGTCATCAGCTTATGGGTGTTCCCGAATGAAAACGGCGTGTTTGTCTTTACCAGTAAGAGTGAAAATTCCAACAAGCAAATTAATCTTGCGTCCGGCCAGAAGTGTCATCTCCATGCCATCTCCGGTGCTTTTTCTCTCCACCCTTTTGGAGTGCATGGATGCCCAAATGCCTGTGCCCAAAATCACGACGTAGAACACCGCCATCACCACTAGACCGGGGATGTTGAGAGCCATCTTGAGCTAGCTTTGTGTGTTTAACATGTTAAAAGACACAATTGAGAAAAGATATTTCATTAAAAGCTTCATTTACAGAAAAAACTTAGTTCTTCAATCAATCAATTGTATTTATAAAGCAACCTTCATACTGATAGCAGCTCAAAGTCATTTATAAAAAGTGCAAGGACTTTTTAACAAACCATATTATGCACATCTCCATAACATGGTTTGTTTACTTTGTTTTCAACAGCACACAGATAAACAGCCCCCCCCCAAAAAAAAACAAAACAGGTGTGCTTAAATGTTGCAAGTCCGGATTCAATACAAGCTGAATTTCCCCCATATTTGGAATGTGAAGTTAATATTTAACCCTTATGTCTAAATCATATGCTTATCTTAATTTCCCAATGGTATTTTTTTTTCTTTCATTTCTTAAATTACTTAGACAAGCGTTTTTGGTAATGACAACTTCTGGGCGTCTGCAGCATGTTTACAGCTTGCATTCTTCCATGCCAGAAGTTGCCACTTGATGAAGCAGACTTTTAGTTTTTAAAAGTTTCATTCTATGGCTTATTTAAAACATATCCAGAGTAATATGTTTACCCTGAAACAATAGCATCGAGGACCAAAGATTAACACAGACATCTGATTCCCTTTCGGTATTTTCCATTCAAGATGCCACTTTGGTTTACCTCCTGCCTTTTCTACAGCATTGAGCTGCACAGAGAGCATCGGTTAAGTTCACACTTTAACTTCTCGACAGTCAAGCTAATTATCTGCCTGCTTTGCTAACGCTAACTGGAAGCCAAACACTGAGCATGAAATGTGGGTGAGAGGAAGGTAGTGCGCACAACCATGATATCAAAAAAAGGACAAGAAATGGGGGTGAATAAATGGGTGCCTACAACTGAATGGATGGAAATACAAAAAACAGGGATACATCCTGTCGTCAGGAGTCAACATTGAACATGCATACAGAACAGCATGACCCTAATCTCAGCTTTCACAAAGCACACTTTGTTAAAACCACTAACAGAGAAGACATAAAGAGCTAGAAAGCTGTGGTCAAGTATTTCTGGCTCCACTCCACCTCAGAGCTATTCCTAGGGCAGGCAAGCCCTCGCACTTAGCATATGCCAAGCTGACAGAGTTCTAGGAAACTTGACACGCAAGCAGTCTGTGCCCTGCACTTATCATGGACACCAATCAAAAACAAAGAAATGTGGAATAACATATGCAGCAATTTGGGAAAGAAAAATAACCAAGAAGTACAGGGGTGAGCATTTTCAGTGAATACATACTTACAGGGAACAGAACGTGTCAGTGATGATGTGAAGAGCAACAGAGTTTTTTTTTTCCTCACAAGGTGATCATTTCAGTCCAGGGAAGGAAAGATTCATTCAACACTCATCCTCAGTGTTCAGGAGAGACACAAACTGCCAGGTGTTTGAGGGAGAGACCCCAATGCAAACACAAACCAGTTTGACGTAATAAGGCCTAACACAAGAGTTTTTTTTTTTTTTTAAATAAATTGCTCTACAGTCTGGAAAACTTAGGAGACTTGAAGTTCAAAACTAATAAGGCAGCTTCAATTAGCGAGAATGGAAGGCTCTGGAATCAACACTCAGATCTCCCCTGGTTTTAAAGCTGACGGGGAGGGAGGGGACGGAGGGATCCAAAAGAAATAGAAGGCGACACACTACCACCTGATTGGTACATTGTTGCTGCGGCCTGCAGCCAGTCCACTTGCCTCAAAATGCAGAGACAGCCCCTTCAGTTCTGATAGGGTTTTGAAGATGGCTTTGAGTTCAAAACATGACTTCAGCTACTCGTGATCGGCTCAATTAACTCTCCTGCTGTAGTATGGTTCGCTTATTTAAAAACTGCCTTTTCTTTGCTGTCAGTAAACACAGCAAAGAAAAGGCTGTTTTATTCCACGTAGTCTAGAAATGCATCAATAATGATTCTCTGTATGCCAATTGATCACCTACTTTGTGTTTCACATGTCAAACACTCTCCCACATGTTGTCACATGCTGTAAACCAAGTACGGCAATGTGTTCAGAAATCAGGACCGAATGATGGCTTCACGCCAGGATCAGCAACACATTACAGGATCAACCTGCTTAACTGTTGCAAGACCGTTAGGGGTCATCTCAGTTTGTTCTCTTAGCTCTTGATCAAAACAAGACCATGAGTGCTCCTACCGTTTAATGCATTAACTGTTCTGAAAATGTGGAGTCTGAGTTGTCTGCTGCGTAGAAGCAATCAGGACAAAATGTAGATCTGCAGAGATCTGCAGATCTGCAGAGAGATCTGCAGATCTAATACTGCAGATCTCTGTAGTATTAGAAAAAGTTGGAGTGAATGAATTCACAACTCTAAAACCATAAAATTGACTTGAAAAATAATTAGCGCCCCTGATTGTAGCTAATGAAGCAGGCAGAGAGCCTTGTTTCTTATTGTAACTGTCCAAGTAAGAGATGAAGGCACAAAAACACAGTTTATCTCCCATTTACCTTCAACATCTTATAACTTCTTGTGAGGTTTGCAATTGAAAGTAAATTATTATTTCGCAAGCGATAAAGAGCAGAGCTAGCGCAGGCATCACGACAACATTAATTACCTCTCTGAACGAGAATTGTCTCGCAAACAAACTGAAGCAAGCTCTAATGGTTTCATTCAGCAATGTTTGCCGCTCACACGACTAACTAAATGCAGCACAGATTTCTACAGACCAGTCGATTGTTCAGGAACATGATCCCTAATTTTGGACTGCAACAGCGTGATCCAACGCTTTGTTTTGTCAACTTTTATGTTTATTGATTTAGGTTGTATTTAATGAATGTTTAAAAGACCTTCTCTAAGCCTGAGATGAAGCTGGTGATTCATGCACATGAACACTTTGCTTTATTCTTCCCTTAAATTAAATTAAGACATGCAAAGCCCTTCAGTAAATATGAAATATTACAAATATTAGATCAGAAGGGCAGATGATGCAAAATGTTAGCCTCACTTCTGTCAGACTGACCAAGGGCAACTGTAACTACAATCCAGTAGCTTGCCATCTTCAGCATGTGAATGTGCTCTTTGAGATCTCAAGTTGGTAAAAAGGGCATTATAAATAAAAAAAAACAATTATTATTTTTATTATTCAGTTTTTTGCCATTAGTTTATACTGGCTTTATTAATTTGTACATCTAGAGACTAGAATATGTGTTCATTCTTCTTTGTAAAAGAGCTCCAGGTCAGATTGAATGGAAAGCATCTCTGAACATCAATTTTTAACTTTTGTCACTTTTGGATTTACATCTGGGCTTTGACTGGGCCAATTTACCAAATGAGTATGCTTTGATCTAAACCATTCCACTGTAGCTCTGAGTGTTTAGTGTTGTTTCCCCATTGGAAGATGTTCATCTGGCCCAGTTTCAAGTCTTTTGCATGTTAACATCTTCGTATCGTTATGCTACCACCCACCTCATGTTTATCTGTTATTCTGTGTTGGTTTTTTACATAAGATCCTAATGACAGTCACATCACAGTAATTTTGTCCATAAATGACTGACTTTCTCGCAAAACCAAAAAGTTGCATACACTTAAGGAAATGAGATGATTTATGATAGCATGGAGTCTGAAAGCAACAGTTGGTAAGAAAAACAAAACTCTTTGCTTTTCATTGGGGCCACAAACTGGCAGGTTGTGGTATGAATTAATAAGAATGTTGGGAGATGTTTCTCAACAGGACCTTTCTTTTCTTTTCTATAAACGTTGTTAAACTTGGCAATATGTTCCTCCTCACTGCTGCTGCAGCGGAGGATATTTGGTCAGCATTCTCCCAGGGATCATCCATGTCAGAAGTTCTCTTCCTCTGAATTATCACCAATATCAACTGTAGTGCCTTTGACAGGCACTACGGTTATATCTAAAAAATATAATGAAAATTAAAAGCAAAAAAAATCTAATAAATAATCAATGTCAATGTATATAACATGAATTTATATAAATGTGATGCTGCTGTTCCACCAAAATGTTCCATCCAACAGCGTTTTCTATTCTTCTATTCTAGAATATTAGAACATCATCAAATCATACAACAAAATATCCTCAGTCATCATCTGTGTTCACTTCATTTGTCTCCAAAGGAAATATTTGGTTAACTAACCATTAATTAGTCTGAGATGTTGCAAAATAGCTACCATTTCCCTTCTAGGAATTTCAAAATAACTGCACAGATATAAAAAGGTCTGCTTACCAACTTCAATGAACAATAAACTCCTTATTGTGCTGTAGATGAATAGGACAGTCTGCATTAGGGCTGTAAGTGCTCTAACATCAGCATGATAGGCTGTTTTTCTGGTGCTGTCCTAAATAAAGTCACAGTACTAACTAAAGTTTACACCTAAAGGTATTGTCATAAAATGTTAACCTTGATGCTATTGGAACATATGCAGATGTTATGAAGAAAATCACATATGCATGCCCACTTGATAAAAAATAATCAAACATTATTCTTGTTGAGAATCACTTGAGCTATAGTTTTTTTATTATTATTATTATTATTATTATTATTATTATTATTATTATTATTATTATTATTTATCAAGAAACATATTTATTTTTTAAAGCTACTTTTGTCTATCAGGAAGATAATCTGCCTTACTCCTAAAGGGGTCCATTCAAATTACCGCAATTTCCGGACTATAAGCCGCGACTTTTGTCACACGCTTCCGACCCCGCGGCTTATACAACGATGTGGCTTATTTATGAATTTTTTTCTAACGCTGCCAGGGGCGCTCCAGCAGAAAAGGTAAGAGTGAGACAGGTGGAATATATGTGTCGAGGAAGACGCAAGTTAATGCCTCTC